>OU026153.1:118687446-118927874 GCA_907269105.1 Volucella inanis | reverse complement strand
TATTGTTATTATTATTATTATTATTATTATTATTATTATTATTAATCACCTGGTCGGTGATCCAGGTCTGGAATTCGTCGCTTGAAACAACGTTCGTATAACCTTTCATAAGATAAGGTATAAGATAAAACAGATCTCATAGATATACTAAATTCTTACAATAAAAACAAGATAACATTTTTTTTCTCTATATATATATTTTTACAACCTAAAATTAGTACGAATTTTGGGTAGCTTGGTTCAAGTTGTATATGCATGTCACTAAGAAACGGCAAAAAGATCGTAGAACCCCTAACGTCCGAAGCAACTCCCGAAACCTCAGGGCCAATGCCAGTCAGACACTCCCTAGTAAATTAAAAAAGAAAAAAAAAAAAAAGTATAGAGTCACCCTCAGTAACGATGATAGTTTTTCCCATACACCCGAATCTCTAGAATACAATCCGCCAACCCCCTCGTGTAGCAATTACACACATCTAAACACCACACAGATTTCACAGAAACACCAAAGTCAATCCAAATGACATTTATTTCGTCGCAAACTATCAAACTTATACTTGAGTTTGATTGATCCGCCACAGCGATAGATAGATTCGTGCGGCTAGTCGACCTCCAGTCAAAGAAGACTATTTCTCCAGAAGACAAAGCGAAGTAAATCGACATACTATAGTAAATTCTAAACTCAAAGGAGGGGATTTACCGTTATAATAAAATACAACGAGGTTGATGAATGTCCAGAGTTGAAAGAGGCGCTCATAAAAATTTTCAAGAAAACGTGATCCCGGCAAATAATTCAAACGGAGGTTTTTCAATTTAGGTAAGATTACGCCGAATCAGTGGCTTCCTACATAGATAGAGCATACTCGCTCTTATGGAAACGCAAGTAGCACAGACGAAACCGCCAGTAAGGCAATTAGATCTCTGAACATCAGCATGATGTTGAATAGTTTCTGCAATGGTCTCAGACCCCAATTTAAATTATTAGTAAAAAGCGCTAGGTGCACTGATTTAGACGCAGCAGTCGACATAGCTCTTCACTTCCACTAAGCAGCGAAAAATGTCCTGCCGTAAGTGTAAAATAGAAAATTATGACACTAGCGAGTGTCGGAGGCTGTAAAATGTTAATCCCAATCAAAGTGTCACAAACCACAACCAAGAAGCCACAAGTATGATGCATGATGATATAGTAAACTATGGAAAAAATATGCAAGATCACAATAAAAAATAACGTCTTCCAAGCGTTAGACAAATTTGATTTGAGAATTCAATTATTAAAACGCGAATTTCTTCAAACAGAAGTAATTTGTCGACCCCGATAAATGAACAAAATTGAACCTCCCCAAAATCAAAAACAAATAAAATCTTTCTGGGGCTTAGGAGGCTACTATAGAAAATTTATCAAAAACTTCTCAAAAATAATTAACCCAATAAACAAATTTCTCCGCAAAGAAATACCATTTAAATGGAACGCTTTATTGTTCAGAAAACTAAAAGAAACCATAACGAAACCACTCATATTAATTTATCCAAACTTTAATATAAAATTGTACCGAAGCTAGTAATGAAGCTATCAGTGCAGTAATTTCGCAAAGAGAATAAGGTGCAAACGACTTGCCTATAGCATACCTACGGTAACGTATAAAGTCGGACATTTGAATACAAACGCAGACACATTATCACGGTTAGATACAGCTGAAGTAAGAACAGCGACCCGCAGTCAGAGTAAACTAGACCCAGATAGCGTTATGTAAGAAAGCCAAGACGTTATGGAGATCACGGATCCAGACAAAATCAAGCAGATAATGCACGAATTCCACGATACTGATTTAAGAGATCATCAAAGAGTCAAAAAGATTCTAAAACGCTTCAAAAAGCAGTACAAATGGAAAAACATTCACACGAATGTGAAAAATTACAACAAATCTTGTGATTTGTGTCAAAGAAACGAATTGTGTTCACGGTATCAGATACTAATTGTCATTACTATAAGGCCAAAAGTTCCATTCGAAAGAATGGCCCTTGATATAGTGGGACCACTCCCGATAACAGAGGATCATAACAAATATGTTATATACATATTTACATTCCAAGACGACTCACTAAATTTGTCCAAGCAGTCGCAATACCCAATCAAGAAGCCCATACGGTGGCCGAATCGCTAGTAAGGCAGATCATTTGTTCATTCGGAATACCAGAAACCATTCTCACAAATCAAGGATTGAATTTCACACGCGACCTGTTTAAAAACATCTGTAAACTCCTAAGAATACAAAAGACACAAACAACCCCGTATTATCAGCAATCGAATGGAGTACTTGAACGATGGCATAGAACTTTAAGCGAGTATCTGTGAAAAATTACGCAAGAAACGATCAAGCCAATTGAGATAAGTACATTCATTATGCAATGTTCTGTTGTAACACTACAGAGCACACAAGTACAAACTACAGTCTCTTTGGAGTCATTTTCGGACTAAAACCACTAATTCCCTCTATCCTAAATAGATAGGCGAAATCCGTATACAATTACGAAGTCTGCATCAGTGCAATTAAAGCTAACAGGCTACTAAATAGTCCAAAAACCAAATAACAGCTAAAGAAAAGTCAAAACATTATTACGATCAGAAATCAAAACGTGTCAAGCAACATAACGCCGGTGACAAAGTATGGTTAGAAGCAAAAAACCGATCAAACAAAAAACTTATCCCATTCAATGAAGGACCCTATGAAGCTATAGAGACCATATCCCCAACAAACACTAAATTAAAAATAGAGAGGAAGGAAAAGTTATACACAAAAACTAAATCAAACAATACACACTCAGAAACATAAACACATAAAATCAAGAAAAGGTCATAATTGACAAACATAAAACACCTTAATATATGTAAACAAATTCGATAAAACCCCTAGCCTTGTTTTCTCTCTTCTTCCCAGAGAAGAAACCTTTGAAAAAACGCTACACGGTTTCAACGAAATAACAAACATTGTAACTACGTACGCTTCAAAAATTGTAGAGAATCAAAACAATTTAGGAAACCAAACTAGGAAAAATGAACATTCGATTTTTAAACTCAAACAGATTCACCTCAACCCTAGAAAAAAATACAGCTAGACTTTCCACACAGCATAAGATTTTCATAAAAGATCTCTCCACCCACAAAAAAATCTTATAGCGACTACTACACCCATATACGTAAACAACAAATTCATGATCCAAGTTAGTATACTTACTAACATACTAAAGTTTTTCATACTGGAAAATTCAAACGTTAAAGTACTATGCGGTAACACGCCACAAGCCATCAAACTATTCGATAGTAGACTTTTAACAATAACTCAATACTGCACAGCAACGACTAAAGAAGTATACTTGCAAGCCTCAAACGAAATCTATGACAAAACCATAACTATGTACCGTTTCCGTATCCTAGAGCTCTCAACAATAATTCTGTAATACTGTAACACAACTATGTCAACAAATCGAGCAGTAACAACAAATGATCAAATAGTGAACATTTATTGAAACAATTAACGCATGTAAAAAAAAAAAAATAAAATAATAATAATCTAGAAAAATAGACATATGTGTACAATAACACTGAAATTTGTAGCGCCACTCTGCACCTCAAACGAAATGCTGCTAAGTAGCGAATTGGTGTTGGGGGGGGGGGGGGGGGCGTCGGCAGCAATAGCAGCACAAAAAGAAGGACACCATGAGTCGGATGATAAATCCTCATACGTCTCTAATTATTATAGAGGAGGTAAGAACAACTTTGCCTCGTTGACTACCTCTGAGTCAGAAGATGAAGAAGAGGAATTGATTGCAATTAATAGCAGCATCTTGCAATTAAAAAAAAAGGTGCTTGCTATTAAAGCTAAGCAAATAGCCCGGAGACAAAGGGAGCAAGGAGATAAGGCAAGCTCCCCACAGTAACAGCAACAACAACTACACGAATATAATGTGCAGAAAAAATATCAAATAAAAACACAGCATATGCAAAAGCAGCTGAAAAATAAAAAAATGCTGCAGCAAAAGCAACAACGTCAGCAGCAAAAACAGAAACAACAGCAGATCCAACAACAACAACAGCAGCTAAAAAAGAAAAAAGCAAAAGTGCCTCCAATCAACACCAACAACATGGCTGTCCAGGACACCAAGGGGGCCATACGTAAGAACTTTATCATTAAAAGATTAGGCTCAGACAGGCACGTCATCCATTGTTATTTAGTGGAGGGCTACAAAAAAATGCAGAACCTGTTGAAGGAAACGATGACGGAGTACTTCACGTACACACCGAAAGGTGATCAATTTAAAACGGTACTTTTGAAAGGACTGTAACCGTCCACTGATCCCGAGGAGCTCTTAAAACTGCTTCAAGAGAAAGAGTGAGAAGATCTCAAATTTGCGGGGGTTAAGCCTTTTACCACTGCAAGAGCAAAAAGGGAGAAGCGGAAAATACCCTTCTTCATAGTATAGCTCACTCCCAACAGCAAACTGGATAGTCTAAGGAGTATCAAAGTCCTGGACTACCAGGTTGTTCACCGGGAGAAATTAAAAAGGAGCTATAATTTACAATGTGTTCGCTATCTTGCTCTCTATTCAAGGGCAGTTGGCTCAGTTTCAACGTCAAGTACATTAACAGGCTAAGTGGGTGGATCAAATCTACGAGCTGCTGCCGGGTCTAACGCATTTCTTGTCGTAATGGGTACGCACATGGTGGAGCAAACCCTAAAGGTCCTTGCAGTGAATGTCAATTGACTTATCAGAATCGAGCGATGAGCCGCGCTATTTAAGTTGTTGGAAGACCAAGCTCCTGATGTGCTTTTCGCTAGCGAAACTAAGCTTACCGATAAGCACAATGTAGAACATATTGTAGTAAATATAATAGTAGAAGAAGAAACCGACCCAACTCCACACAAGGAGGTGGTGTCGCGATCTTTATTAGAACAAAAAAATTCCGGGTGCTAGAGGCATGTGTCGTGCGCATCCCTCTCCGTAGCGGAAAGTGGTTGTTCATGGTCTCTGTCTACGCAACTGATGCTTCTCAATCTCACGCTATTCATCTCAGAGCTCGATAGACTCTTTCGACTCCTTAGGCTGAAATCTGAGGCGAATTATTATATAATCGGCGAGGATTTTAATGCCAAACAGAGATTGGGGAAATCCCAAATATTAGAGGGAACCTACTATTCAATTGGTGGGGTCAACACAGTGTCATGTATGGACTCGGTTTGAAAGTCTTAAATTAAAAAATAAATAATTCTAATAATAAATATTACAAAAGTAGAAATAAATGATATTAATAAATAAATTGTTTATTTTGTAAAATTGTTATTGTAAAATTATTTCAATTTATATTAAAAGTGTCGTTTCCCAGACACGGCTCTTATTTGGACCTATTGCTGAACGATGTACGGATACAGCTGACTGGGAGTAATCTACAAAAGTTAAACTTTCTGCATACATTCGTGTACGACAGTGACTATTGCGGTTTTAGTACCAAAATAACAATTCCTAACGAAATCGCGGAGTTGGAGGAGTTTGTTCCTAGGCATTTTTACAATTACAGTAAGACGCTTCTCCAGAACCTTGACAACAGGACTCTCCTCAAATTCGCTCTACCCACCGTCCAATAGGAATCTGTCTGAGGAGCTTGACAGGTATCTAAAACAATTGGACCAAACAATTAAACAGACAATGGACATTACAATACCTCGGTATGAATACACACTTAACGAAGACTTATTCCGCAATGCTACCATTGACGCACTGACGCACACAGAAGTAGACTGCTGTCAAGACTCAAGACCTTGTACAATATTTTTACTGGCAGACCTAACGTGGAGGTTAGGACACTGAAGTTGTCAATTAAAAACCTCCAAATATTGATAAGAGAGAATTACAGGGCATCTGTAAATTTTTACTGGAACAATAGAATCCGGGCTGTAAATTCCAGCAACCTGAATATGTTACCGCATATAAATAAAATATTTCGGAAAAAATCAAACCGACCTACAGTGTCTTAAGATTCCTCGAAAGACGTACCAACGAACGAATACTGACTACTGCAGGAATAGATCCAAGTGAAGTCGCAGATGATGACAATATCTTTGTAATCGAAGATCCTCAGGAGAAGGTTGAGGCCATAGGAGCGACTTTTCAGGAAGTGTATAAAATCAATGATGTCATTGGTTCAAATCACGGCCTGGAGAATCGAGTATTTCGGCACAATTTGTACCTACGAAATAACATACAGATTTAGCGATTCGAGAGCTCGGGTTTCACCCATTTCAGTGACTAGAATATGGCAAATAATGTCATTGCCAATGAAGGGACCTACCCCCGTTTCAAAGGAAGAACCCTATGAGATCTTCTACACAATAGAGTCCTGATTAAGTGGGCTGAGGACAAAAATATAGTTCCGGATAATCAATTCGGTTTCAAGGCGGGGCATGATGTCATACATGCCGCATAGCATAGCAATAGCATAGCGTACGCAGATGACTTGATAGCGTACAGAACAGGTCCAAAAGTCGCGATTTTCCGATGACTGGAAGTTGAAAATCAACTTCTAAAAGTCTGAAACCATTCTATTTAGAACGCCGTTGTCGGGTGCCTCTAGGGACACCAGAAAGAGTTGGCGAAAATTCTCGATCATTGGACAAAACGGCCAGCCACTTGCTTGTCGAAATGTGGTCAGATACCTTGGGATCTGGCTAGACCAGTATCTATATTTTAACAAGAATGTAGATGCTGCTCTGGCCAGGGTTAAAGGTGCTTTTGCCCTTACAAAGAGACTGTTTTATAGCATCCAACTCGATGCGGGGGTGAAAGTTATCTGCTACAGGGCCCTCATCTTGCCCATGCTGGTATATGGGTATCCCGTGTGGATCAACGTGAAAGCAAGCTTAATGGAAAAGATTCGGGTGTTTGATTCGGTTTGTCTTCACCTTTACAGAACACCAGAATCGGTGTAAATAAAATTCTATCCCAATGAGTTCCCATACAACAGGGCGAACCTAATAACGGTGGACAACTTAGCTATTAAGTTGATTCGGGGGCATATTGCAAGAGCAATGTCCTCGTCTAATAACCTGATATCTGGGGCCCACTACCCCAGCTACTTATATCATGAGAGTGTGCGCTTGAAAGGCTTCGTCCCGTCTGAAGAGACGTCGCACATGGCAGTACTGAACGTCTTTGGATTAGCAGGGCGGTTTCAAAACACGATAAAAAAGATGTTGTTTTGCAGCACCAAAATATTTGGTTATTGAGTGAAGAAGACCCGACTTCTTCGTCGTTTCATTCAACTCCAGGTTAGTCTATTCAGAAGGCAAAGTGGGCCATACTTTCCTTGATATGTTTAGCAAATGGTCGACTTACACAGGAGAGGGTAGTTTTAAGGTATGAAGGTTGGCAACCTTGGGTTTGCTAGCATTAAGTTAGAAACTTGAAGCAAGCTAACAATTAGTTTAAGTTAGATTGTATAGTAAGGCTAAGTAGCTTAAGGTTTATTATAAGTTAGAATAGGATGTTAGTTTAAGTAGTTTAAGTTGGATGTTTAAGTTTTAAATAAATACAAAAAAAAAATGTTCATTTAATGTTAAACTAGATATTTAATGAATAGTAATTATTAAGACGTCGAAATTTTAAGAATAGTGAAATAAAATGCATTAAATGCAAAAAAAAAAAAAAAAAAATAGACACTTAAACTTGTAAAGCGACGCATCGCTAACAAAAACAAAAAAAATTTTAAACCCATACCATTATTTACAGAAGAGAAAAAAAACAGAAACCGCTAGCCGTTCATATGCATTCGTTCGCCCCGAAAGATCTCACTCGTAACCTTGTGCGCTTTTCGTATTTTAAGGCAGTAGGATTGTTGTGTCCTGCACAACACTGCACCAGCCTGAGACAAAACATGAGATACTTGCAAAACGCACAAGTAGGTCACAAATGCCGAAACATGTGACATAACATACAAGTAGGCCACTAGTGTCAAATCATGTGTTACTAGTCTCAAATGTGTTACGTGTTCTTGCAAACACTTGACTCACAAACGAACACGAAAACGAAAAAATATCACATGACTCACAAACGAATGCAAGAATACTGGTTAAATGCAGCGATTGGGCGTCAAATGACAATAGCACATGTAACGTATTCTTGTCCACTGAGCAAAGGCAAGAATATCGCACATGCCGCGCAACCGACTCGATTAACCGAGTCAGCCCAATAACGAGGTTGACATAGAGTGGGAGTACGATCGGAGGTCATGAGGCATGCGGAATGAACGGTTGATGGAGTCTGCACCACATCCAAATAGAGGCCGGTTCTCTTGATTTTTTTCACTTAACAAGGATCATAAAGTCAGGGCCAAGAGCTTTGTGTTCCACAGAAAAAAGAACTTACGGTACTACGACATCTCGGCCAAGTCAAATTACAACTTCAAGTAGCCATTCCCTTGGCTCAACGAACGTGGTCTATGAGAGGCCCAGAAGACGGCATTGCCCGTCTTAATTTTCTTCAATTTCTTTTCTCTTTTTCTTCAATTGTTTTTTTTTTCGCAATTTATTATTATTATTTTTTCTTTTACGAATGCACTAGGTAAAGAGAATACAAAAAATAAATTATAAAGCGTTACTTTGGTTATACCATATATGGTATATATAAGAGAAGCCAGAAATAAAACAAGTTCCAGTATCGAAATACCTATAGTAATAAAAGGTGCATTTTCTAGATACAAATAGTAACTCAACTTGCTCCTTCTTTTGATAAAATCATTGAGTTGCCTAATTTTGCCCAATGAATAGCAAAACTGATGTTTTGTAATTCTTCTTTTAAAATTTTAAATTTATATTGAACATACATTCAATTCAATTCAATTTCATTTGTGACTTTAGTTAAATTGTTAATTCACTCATTATGGAGTTTATTGATAGTAATTTTGTCACTCTTATTTTAGGTTATAAGGTTATTTCCCGTTTAATTGTTACAAAATCATAGTGGTATGGATTGCCAGATGTGCATTTCCACGTTGAACCTATAATATTGAGGGATGTTTTTGCTTTTACTTGTCAGATATTAGATTTTGAAGTTGTTGGTATTCATGAAACATGTATGGGAATAGTGGGTAATTTTTCGTTTCATTCACTTTAAGCCTCGGTGCAATGTCAGTAAGGTGTTGTTCGTACTTGTTTCGGTCAATCTAGTAAATTAATTTAAAGTAACCATTCAGTATCTTGGTTTATTCGGTATGGAGTGAGACAAATTGTGAATCAAAGAAATCCAAAGTCCGCTCTTAGACTATCTAGTACACAAAGAAACCTGAAAAGGAAAGGTAAAGAATGCCTGTTAATCTCTTATATAACACATATGGACCGTTTTTCCTGAATCAGTTATGATTATTGTGTTTTTGTTTTCCTTCACTACTTCTTTTTGATATCTTAGCGTAAGTTTATGGGGTCTTTAAGATCTGTACCCTAGCTCATCTTACATCATATATATTTTTGACGAAATGGAAATAGAATTTCTCGGTATGGCTCTTTGATGATTTGATGATCTTTATATTTGCGAATCTGGTAAAATGGCAAATAGCAGTTGAAACCGAGTATGTTCGAGTGGAAGATATATCTAGGTGTATTGTGTGTCAAGTGTAGTTTGGGATTAAGGTTGGTTTAAGAATAGGAATTCTGGGTGTCGGTCATACTTGTTTTCTTTTGAAGTTCGACAGTTTTTCACCAATTTCTTAACTTTTGCGGCCGTTTTTTCAAAGTAAATATTTTCAAGTAGTTGTATACAGTTCTCATATTGTCTACGGTGTGCTCTTTTATGGATCTTGAGGATTTTCACTTCCTGTTCGGTTTCGTCCGCCAAGTCTTTACTTATAGTCTGAGTGTATCATACCTTATAATCGGAGATGTAAGCTGGGTAAATATTTTTTATATGTTATACTATTTCCTCCCTCGTAAGTAACCCATTGATCGTGCTTGGATTTAAATAACTTTTAAATATGTTAATATTGTTAGGGTTTGTGTAACTAGGTTGAATGAAAATATGTCTATGGTGAGTACAGAATGGGAATAAAAATTGATGGCTGATCGCGTTTCCAATTCTAAGAATAAATTGATTGCGAAATACGGTAATTGGTTTCTTAACTGTTGGTATAAGGTGACGTGATGAACTCTCATCGCTGTGCTGTCACTTTTGATTTTTTAATGGGAACCAATATTTTTTTTTTTTGACAGATTCAGAATTTGCGCGAAAAATTACATTTCTTTTACATTAAACACCTTTTTCAAAAAGTGCACATCATACACTCTCATATAAGTTTAAGACAATTTGTCTCTATTTGAAATTTCTTTGAGTTTTAACTTCACTCGAGGCAATAATGACTTCCTCAAAACAAATCTCGACCTTCTAACACCCTAACAACGTTGGAAACCGGTTAATGATTTAGGCGTGCCAGTGCAGTGGTATCTAGCACTGAATGAATAAGAGCTTTGAGACAAAGTCATGTGCCCCATTGAGGAATACAACTGAGCACTGAAAATCAGTAATTATCATTTGAACAATCAAAAGTAACCTTCGTTTGACCTTGAAAATTTTTCACTCAGATTACGAATCTGTCAAAAAAATAGGGGTTCCCATTAAAAAATCAAAAGTGACATTCTTTTGACATTGAAAATGGGGCTCAAGGTTAAACTCGTGGTCACCATCTTATGTCCCCTTCAGAACCCTGAGACTTTTGCTTGTATTTTCGAGTAATTTGGATGTCTCAAGTTAAAAAACTCAACCGGTATAAGTTAGTCTTAACATAGTTTTTACTGGCAGCTGTTTGATCATTTTGAACGTTATTTTGTCCGACCCAGGTGTAGGTTATACCTCTCTGTGAAAGGTTTCTATTTATAGTTTTTATTTTATAGTTTTTATTTTATTTTGGATTCCATGGATGGATGAAGATAAGCTAGGAATGTTCCCACGCGTTAGCTTTAGCCACACGAACACTTCGCTTAATAATGGCATCTATGCGACGGTATGTAATGATGTTTTCAACGTTTGGATGTCTTTTTATGTTCAACCATGCCTTTTTTTGTCCTTGGTCAAATGTTTTAGCCCTGAGTTAAACCAAATAAGTTGAGTAGGCCTGGACTTCGGGTGTGTTGTTGGAATCGACGTGGCGCAGCTTGTCTTAAAATTTTTCTCAGATTTGTAGTTTCTTTGTTGTTATTCTGAGAAATTGGGATAAAATTGTCTGCCTATTTTCTCGGAAAACTAGGCCAAGTTCACTTTAGTTTCAATAAATAAACCAAGGGTAAAATAGCTTCTGAAAAGCGAACGGAACAGAGGTCTCAATGAGAATAGGAAAATGATCACTGTCTTATAGACAATCATGAGTTTTCCACCTGTAACTGCAGGTGAGGCGAGCGACAGGTCTGTAGCAGTGAATGGGTTTCTGGTTGAAAAGAGTGTAGGTGATCCATTGTTTAACAACACAAGATCAAAGTTTTGTAGCCAGCTTGCAATGACTGTTCCAGCACTGGTGGTGTGCGGGGACCCCCATAAGGAGTTGTTAGCGTTAAAGTCTCCCAGGACAATACTGTGCGAGAGACGATTGGCAGCCAAACTGAGATATTCCTGTGTAAACACAAAAAGGTCACATTGTCTATAGAGGTTTTGCGGTGTCAGAGGTTGAGATAGGTTGATTTTGACAGTCTTAGTAAGGAATCCATTTTGCGAGCACGAGTAAGTATGTGTAATGTCCGATTTTACTAATATAGCGGTGGCATCTTTGTTTCGATTATGTGATTTAAATTTGTGGAGTGCTTATTGCAAATTTAGTTATGGTTAATGAAGATTTGACTGTGGGAGTTTTCCTGTAGTTTATATTACATTATCGGAATCAAATGATGAGGTAAGGGATGAGCTGTTGAATGTGAGAGTTCTTAATGCTTTGTAGTTGCGTTAATGATTCAGAAGTAGGGTGTGTTAATGGAAAAGGTAAAGAACTATTAGGTTGGATTGGGAATGGATTATTTCGTGGGATTGGATTCCATAGTCTTTTGTAAGTTAGTAATAAATGGACGGAATGTAAGTTTTTTGTTGTTTTTTTCTATTGTTATTGGAAATGTTGTCATTATTGGTGTTGTTTGTTGTTATAGTTGTTTTCGAGATTATGTTGTTATCAGTGACCTGTTTGGAACCTGTATATTTAAGGGAAATTCTTTCCTTTATAATTTCTGCAAGGGGTTTTCTTGGTGCTTTGGCTTGAGATTTAGGTTCGTACAGATGACTGAACTTCCTATATTCTTTTCTGGTTTCTTTAACGGTGTACCTTTTTTTGTTTTGATTATAATTATGGGTTTTGCTTTGAGAAAGGTAGGAAAATTACGGTCTCTAGATGAGTGCTCATCAGTCATGCAATTGACGCAGTATATTCTCTTGCCTTCCTCTTGATGAGGTAAGACTTCAGGACAGGTGCCATAGATAGCAGCTGATTCCTTACAATAATTTTTTGTGTGTCCTATGCGTTGGGATGTCCTGCAAGACATAGGATTGGCATAGTATGGATCCACTTTTAATATCTGCTATCCGAGCTTAATTTTCGGAAATATATTTTTTAATTTCGGTGATTTTGAATTTTTATAAAGAGTCCAAGATATCTTGATATCTTTGAAGGAGAATATACTATCTCGACACAAGTTAAGTGACTGGTGGTATATAATTTCGACAGGGAAATGGCCTAGCGATTTGCACTTTACAAGTCGTTCAGCGATTAACCTATTATTTACCTGAATGAGGAGGTCACCATTCTTTAGAGCTTTAATATCTTTGTACTGTGTTGAAACAGCATCAATGCCTTTGCCTATAATGATAGACTTATGATTTGCAACGGGGGTTTTATCATTGTCTATAACAAGAAATCATTGGTTATAATAAGAAATTGCGAGAAATTGGCAGCAGCTTGTGATGGAACGGTCAATATTGGCCACTGATCACTTGTAAAATTATTTCCTTTATTGTTTTTTTTTTTTGAGTTGGTCTGTCTAGGCCCCTCAGATCCAGCTGCTTTGTTTGATTTCAGCTTAGATTTTTTTCTTCTTCTGAAGAAGCCGAAAATCTTCACGTCTCTTCTGCTCACAAAGAACTCTCGTGCAACGCCACTTTGTGGACTTCTTGTTTACCAGCATGTGCTTGCCGGCATTCTCCATTAAACCAGGGGTGATGGTGGTGGTGGTCTAGTAAAGCCAGCATATAAATTGCGGCGTCTCTGATGGCATTTTGGAAGCCTTCCCACTTGTTGTCGGTGCTTCAAGTGCCGCCAGTTTGAGTTGTTGAGAAATTTTTGATACTCGTTCGGCAAGATTCTGCCGGGCTCTTGCGATTACAGTTCTTCTACGTTATATTTTTTCGCTGTAGTCCCTCCTTGTTATGGCACTTGGAAAATCCGCATTCAAACGTTGGCTGTAAAAAGGTAGTGGTACGAGGCAATGTTGGGTGCCCGAAAAATTCGCACGTCCAGAGTCAGACTGGAGGCAAGTCCTACTTTGATCGCTATATGATCAATTTGATATACCGTGTCATGATCTGGAGACAACCTAGTCCCATTTCGTAAGTTAAAACAACAAAGCTTGTATTTTTATAAAAAAAAACTTCATATAGACCATTTTTGCTTCTGATTGCTGAATAATAATATCGATACCTTTTTGTTTTGTCAAGATTTTACTTACTGTTAAGATTGTAATAACTGTTCAAATAAGGCATACCGTTGGACAATTGCTGAAAGGACTGTGCGTGACGATGTTTCTCGTGCTATGAATGCCCTGTCGTTGATAGTTAGAATTGGCTCTATTTTATAATGAATGTGCCACTAAGATTCCGGTGTGTAACTACAACTTCTATGGTCCCATCGAAGTATCCAGTGGTACTTCCTTACTCATTGGGATGTGAAGGTTGTTTATTTAATTGCGTACTGCTTTATACCGGGTGATTTTTTTAACTTGAGACATCAAATATTACTCGCAAAATTCGCGATATCGCGAAAATGTTTCAGGCAAAAGTCACAAGGTTCTGAAGGGGACATAACTCACCCTGTATATTATAAAATATATATATACTATACAGGGTGAGTTTTTTAACTTGAGGCATCCAAATTACTCGAAAAATAGGCGAAAAATATTGTAAAAAATGTCACAAGGTTCTGAAGGGGACATAAGATGGTGACCACGAGCTTGACCTTGAGCCCCACTTTCAAGGTCAAAAGAAAGTCACTTTTGATTTTTTAATGGGAACCCCTATTTTTTTGACAGATTCGTAATCTGAGTGAAAAATTACAATTCTTTCGCATGAAACACTTATTTCAAAAATGCGTTCTTTTCCCGTCAGAGGGCGCCATAAAACTTAAGACATCAAAATTACTCGAAAAGTACGAAATATCGCGAAAAATGTTTCAGACAAAAGTTACAAGATTCTGAAGGGGACTTAAGATGGTGACCACGAGTTTGACCTTAAGACCCATTTTTAAGGTCAAACGAAGGTCACTTTTGATCTTTCAAATGATAATTCCTGATTTTCATTGCTCAGTCGTATTCCTCAATGGGGCACATGACTTTGTCTCAAAGCTCTTATTCATTAGATACCACTGCACTGGCACGCCTAAATCATTAACCGGTTTCCAACGTTGTTAGGGTGTAAGAAGGTCGAGATTTGTTTTGAGGAAGTTGTTATTGCCTCGAGTGAAGTTAAAACTCAAAGAAATTTCAAATAGAGACAAATTGTCCTAAACTTATATGAGAGTGTATGATGTGCACTCTGCCCTTTTTTCTAATTGAACGGAACTGTACTTCATTTAGAAGTTCGATATTTGTTTTGGGGAACTGATTATTATTAGCAACGTTTTCCAGATTAATAATGCAGGATATTTCAATTCAAGCGAAAGTTGAAATGATATTGATTTATGGAGAAAGTGGAAGGAACATCGATGATGCAGTTGCTCTCTACGCCCAAAGTTTTCCAAACCAGATACGATCGCGCACTTCCTTTTATTGGGTCATCCAACGAAAGAGAGGAATCAGATAGGGTGGCTGTTGAGGACAGTGAAATAGCAGTGTTAGCTGCCGTTGCACACGATCCTCACATCCTCACTCGCCAAATAAGTCGTGAATCAGGAATTTCTTAAACGGCTGTCTGTAAGATATTACATCGGCATAAATACCATCCTTATCATGTTTCAATGCATCAAGAACTTTCTAGTGAGGATTTTCGCAACCGGGTTTCCTTTTGTCAATGGGACTTCAGCTAATTGAACGAGACCACCTTTTCTTCGCCAAGGTGTTATTCTCTGATGAGTCGACTTTCACCAATCACGGTACGGTCAATCGACATAATATGCATTACTGGGCTACCGAGAACCCTTTTTGGTTGCGACAAATTGAACGCTGGCACCCTTGGAATGTTAATGTTTGGGCGGGAATTATTGGGGATAATTCCCAATATTTAATAGGTCCATATTTTATGGAAGGCAAATGGAATGGCAAATTGAAAATGTGGGACCATCTTCCAGTATTATTAGAAGAACTGCTATTGGAGTTGCGACAAACAATGTGGTTTCAACATGATGGTTGTCCAGCCCATTATTCCCAAGTAGCCTGTGGCGTATTAAACAATGTTTACCATCAACGATGGATCGGACGAGGAGGTCCGAGGCAATGGCCTGCTAGATCACCTGATCTTACATTACTTGATTTCTTCTTGTGGGGCTTCTTAAAAAGTGAGGTTTACAGAGAAAATCCAACAACAAGTGAGGACATGAAAAGACTAATAACTGAAGCTTGCCGAAAGATTACGCCAGAAATACTTCTCAGTTCTATTGGTTCATTTAGAGCGCGGATAGACAAGTGTATTGAAGTGAATGGTCACATTTTCGAGCATTTGTTGAAATAGTCTCGGGAAATAAACATCGAAATGGGAAGAATTCAATGATTCAACAGTGGGAGGCAAGGGGACCCACTCTAATTAATCACCCCGAAGGAAACAAAATACTGCTACGTCCACGTCGTTGTTTCTGGGTTATGCTAAACGCAGTATGTAAAGACAAATGACAAGCCTACGAGCAATACGACTGAGCAACGAAAATCAGGAATTATCGTTTGAAAAATCAAGAGTGACCTTCGTTTGATATTTCGTACTTTTTGTGTAATTTTGATGTCTTAGGTTTTATGGCGCCCCCTGATGGGAAAAGAACGCATTTTTGAAAAAAGTGTTGCATGTAAAAAAATTTTAATTTCTCACGCAGATCCCAAATCTGTCAAAAAATAGGGGTTCCCATTAAAAAATCAAACGTGACCTTCGTTTGACCTTCAAAATTGGGCTTAAGGTCAAACTCGTGGTCACCATCTTATGTCCCCTTCAGAACCTTGTGACTTTTGTCTGAAACATTCAATCACTCCAATAATGCACAGTAATACTCGCTGTTAATGATTTTTCCTTTTTCGAGGTACTTCACGAAGAGTATGCCATGACAATCCCAGAAAACCGATGCCATTAACTCTCCGACTCGACTGCTTCGGAGCTCTCGTGCTGGCTTCAGTCTATTGCCGGGCACTCATTCTGTTCTCTAGTGTTCAACAGTTACCAATCGTCGCCAAAAGTCAGCCCGATTCCGCATATGCAAGTCCAAACACTCTTTTGAAGTGCTCTCGCGTTTGTGTTTTTGGTCAGGAGTGAGTATGCGCAGCACCCAGCGGCAGGATAACTTTTTCATATGCAAAATATTGCCCAAAATATGGCATATGGCACACCATTTCATGTATTTTTCTGACATTGTCCTCTATAACTGCATCGGAGGGCCTGCCGCTGCGGACTTGATCGGTAGTGGAGTTGTGGCCACCACAAAACTCTCGAAACCAATATTTGACGGTGTAATCTGACGAAGCATTAGCCCTATAATATTTATCCAACTTTTCTTTTGTTTCATTCGCCGTTTTGCCTCTCAAAAAATAATATTTTATGAGAGAACGAAAATCGTTTTTGTAAATACTCAACATGTACCAAACACGTCAACAATAATCAGCTGTCAACACAAAACATAGGACAGTATCACACTGAAATTTGGCATGTGTGCCTTAATATGAACGGACTTCAAGGCACCATAGCCCTTTTTGTAGTAGCAGCGCAATCTGGAGTTCAAAGGGGTTACTTTTAACTTCACCTAGTAACTCTCTTCAATATGTGCGACCTAGGCAACACTTTTAACAAACACAACAGCGCCACAATCCATTCAGAGAAAACCAGCTTACAGCAAAACGTGAACGAGTATCGTCATCAAAAAACTACAACCCAAGCAAAACTCAACGAGTAAACTAAACCAGAGATGAAGACCTAAAATCACTCACCTCACACGCCGATGATACCTACAAAAGAGGAAGTGTTTCTTTTGGAGAATGAACGGATTGCCATTCCTACAAAAACGTTGCCAAGAAAGGGGTACATCCGTTAATATTTTAGTAGATACAGCCGCGACAAATAATTATATTAGCTCAAATTGTAAATTAGGAATATCTATAAGGCCAGCAAAAATCAAAACGATTCATGGTTACTCTTTCACCAAAGATTTAGAAGAGTTCCGGTGAACACGGTCTTAGAGTAATAAAAGCAGAAATTAATCTTTTTGAGTATAAACTTACATATAAATATAAAACAAATGAGAGTAGCGAACAAAAAGTACATTATACAGTTAATAATGACAAATATAACACATGGGCTGAAAAGTCATATAGTAGCTGAAAAGTTTTATAGTAAAACCCAAAATTTTTACAAAATTCAACTTTATTTATCAATATAATTGCCTTCGAGGGCGATACACAGATTGAAACGATTTTTTAATCTTTCGATACCAGTTTTGTAGTACGATTTCGGTTTAGCTTCAAAATAGGCCTCTGTTTCGGCAATTACTTCTTCATCGGTCTCAAATCACTTTCCGGCGAGTATTTTTTAGAAGTCTGCAAACAGGAGATAGTCCTGGGGGCCAAATCTGGAGAACACGGTGGGTGGGGAAGCAATTCGTAGCCGAATTCATTCAATTCATTCGTTTTCATCGACTTGTGACACGGTGCCTTATCTTGATGAAACAGCACTTTCTTTTTCTTCAAATGCAGCCACTTTTCTGCGATTTCGTCTTCAAACGCTCCAACAACGCAATGTAATAATTGTTGTTGATAGTCTGCCCCTTTTGGAGATAGTCGATGAAAATTATTCCATGTGTATCCCAAAATACTAATGCCATAACCTTGCCAGCCGACTGTTGAGTTTTTAGTCGTTTTGGACGAGGTTCGTCACCTGCTCGCCATTCAGTTGACTGCCGACTTGACTCTGGTGTGAAGTAATGGAGCCAAGTTTCATCCATTGTCACATACCGACGCAAAAATTCGGCTTTATTGCGGTTGAACAGCTTTAAACACTCCTCTGAATCATCAACACATTGTTGTTTTTCGTCGACTGTGAGCAAACGCGGCACTCACTTTGAACAGAGCTTTCATAAGTGTATGATATATCCAACACGCTATTTTGATATCTTCAGAGCCTCAGCTATCTGGACCAACTTCACTTTACAGTCATTCGTAATCATTTTGTGGACTGTTTTATGTTTTCATCTGAAACATCCTCATTGGGACGTCCAATGCGAGTATCAACTTCGGTGCTTGTATGACCACTTTTAAATTTTTCAATCCATTTGCGAATGGTTCGTTCGGCTGGTGCAGAGTCCGGGTAATACTTATCAAGCCTTTTTTTTTGCATCAGCTGCATTTTTTCCCATCAAAAAGCATTGATAAATCAACACACGAAATTGCTTTGAATCCATTTTTTTTCACAATACCAAAAGTTGTTTCACCAACAACGCTATATCTCGAGAACTAATCGTCCTACAGCTGTCAAATTTATACACGTATCTTTTGAAGGTTCGTACTAACTTAAAATCGTATGGATAGAATTCAAGTTGTGCCCTCTCTTAGAAACTGCGCGGACTTTTCAGGCCATGTATTATAAACTACATATAGTACAAACAACTCAGTACAAATTTCTTCACAAAACATTTTTTCATATACACGACACACATTTTTCTGTTCCAATAAAAATGAACTATTAGACAGATTAAAACGAGTAATAAACCCAAAGGTAACGAATGCCATAAAAATTGATGAAGAAACTTTATTCCATATCGAAAATGACATTATTTTAATGTTTCTAAATGTACCAATTATTTTAGCACAAAAAATTACAGAAGACATAGAAAATATAGATAGGCAAAAAGAAATAGTAATATTTTTGGCCAACTATACGCCAAACGTGTGAAAAGTAAACACAAGACTGTGAAATCAGCCTACAAAAAAAAAAAATGAACGCAGACCAAATAAACAACCAATCGGTGCCACACCTATACCAAATCATATAGATTTATTTCACATGAATGGAAACATATATTAACAGAACTGATAAATACTCTAAATATTGTTACATACGATAACAAATTAGCATTCACAAGCATATGCAGCAAACAAGTATATGAAAAACTACAAATTGTACATACAGTAACACCAGCATTCCATTCAGTAATCAACGGTCAAGTCGAGCGTACACACAGCACTCTAATCGAACTCACTAGAATCCTAACACAGGAAAATAATTCTTCATCATAATAAAAAACGCAAGCTCATCACATACAAAAAAGGAGGCATTATTATTATAAAGGGAACGATACAAATTAATTTGTAGGGTCTGGGATTTAACGCCGGGTTACTATGCCCATGTAGCGCGTTTTGTCAACAGCACGCGGAGTACTGAGTTTACATGTAGTCCCTCGCCCACGTACTTACCGCGCCCAACACTGTTTGATTTCGGTGATCTAGTGGGAACCGATGCTCTTAGTGTGGCGAGTTCGTTGACTTTAAATTTATAAAATTCTGTGGTATTATGTGTCGAATATAACCACCGACCACCACAAAGATATGAGAACAACAGATGGTACAAACCAAACGTATATAATCATAAGCAACCACCAGAACCAATGGAAGTGATACCTACAAAGCAGTAAGAGTTTTTTAAGGAGAATAAACCGATTACTATGCAAATTTGCGTATGCTTATATTGTAGATGTACTCATATACTCCTCCTCACCCGAAGAACATATGGAACACATACGTATAATAGTAAATGCACTCCACAATTCAAATATGAAAACTTCAAACGAAAAAATCACATTTTTTCGAGGATTCAGTAGAATGCCTCGGA
Organism: Volucella inanis; assembly: GCA_907269105.1. NCBI lineage: Eukaryota > Metazoa > Arthropoda > Insecta > Diptera > Syrphidae > Volucella > Volucella inanis. The sequence continues at coordinate 118,907,588 of OU026153.1, read as the reverse complement.
CATATAATTAAATATAACAAAATAACTGTAGATCATCATAGTAAAACCCCTCAATACATTTAAACGCGGGGATAATTGTAGTATAAATAAAAATCGAAGCGCAAAAATATTAATTAATCGAGAACATCCAGCATTCGAGGCTTTAACTAAAGATGCATTACAAGCACAAGTAAAACCCGACTTCAACAAACCTTTTGAATTAACAATGGACGCAAGTAACTTTGCAATAGGAGCTGTGCTCTTTCAGAATAACAAACCTATTTCATTTATATTATCCTTTAAGCCAACTTTGCACTAGGTTTTGTGCAACTCACACAGAAGGTAGGTGCCACCCAATTTTTAATACAAAAATTGGAAAAACAGATGAAAGAAGAAAAACGCAAAAATTGTGAATTTATGAAGATGTATTTGTTTTTTTTTTTCTTAGTTGGTGGGACTTACAGGGTATGCCGAAAGAATCAAGACAAAAGCGTTACTTCAAATTTTATGTTAAATTTACTGTAACGAGTCGGCCAACGGAAGGCCTACAATTCCGCGTTGTCGTACAATTAAGGCAAGCGGGTAGCGCAATTTGAAAGAAGACTTACGGACAAGTTTATTACGCTGAAAATATGTAAATGTAATGGAAAAAGGGTACTTAGCTTTCATTCTGTCGTATCAGTTGGGTGTTGTAGTTTTTGTTTCTTTGGTTTGTCCATTGATGTAGTTCTCGTTAGCTCCCTTAATTTCGTTTTTCGTGACCTTTTTTGTTCTCGTCCTAGTTTATTTTATTCTTTGCTTTGTTTTTGGGTTTTTATTTCCTTGTCGTCTTTCGATAAGATATCGAATGTGCTTACCACGCTTTTTAGCCACCGCCGCCGTTCATGAACATACACTCACGCGGTTCCGGCAATTCAGCTGCTAGGGCAAAAAGAATAACATCCAGAGTTTTTACAGCTTCTCACCGAATCCACCTGTTTGTGGGTTAGACCATATGTTTGTGGGTCATGTTTGTTTATTCTGTGTGTTTTGTCGTCCAAGTGATAGCTTTGATTCGAAGCCAGACCTCTTACCCGAAACCAATGCTTAGGCTGAAAGCTTCAATAAGGACCGCCGACTAGGAACGAAGCTATTTTACTAAGGGTACAATAGCTTCTTTCAGGCAAATGGACAAAGAACGACAGCGGGAATTGTGGGCTTTCCTTTACAATTTTGTGTTTCGAATTCAGGAGTTTTAGCGATTTTACAAATTTATAATTATTATAAACAATATCAGGTAGAGTGGGCTCTCGGCCATTGCTGTAGTGGTTTGAATTCTTGAGGTATCAAGGGGGCCAGACCGTCCAAAAGATCCAGTTAATCATACCTGTACTGTCGCATCCAGATCAAGACAGGAACAAAGAAAAGAAAGGAGGAGAACGAAAAGGCTGACATATAACAGATGGACAAGGGAGTGGAGGATTTATGGGACATGATTTGCACACACAAGCTTAGATTTTTTAAGAACATGACGTTTGTGTTTTGGTTAATCTTCTCGCATTAAAGACCAACAATAAACTCCTAAGAAGGCTACATCCCACCGAACTCGACAACGTTCTTCGATTTTCTTTATGTCTAGTGAAAGCGTTATCCTTATTCGTCACTCAAATCAGAATATGAATACAAGAAATATATTTTCAATGACATTCTGTAACCTAAATCTTTACAAGTTCTTAACAACTTAACGACTAGTGTAGTTTATTCGTAGTTACTTTAAGGTTAAAATTGGCATCATTTAAAATTTTTCGTATTTGCTGTCCAAGGAACAGGAATATGGTATACCTTCTTTAAGTTTGGCATCACTTAATTTATGAAATATAAATTTTAAATGTTCATTAAATCCAGCTTTATGTGTGAAGGTGGAAGAAAAACATTTTGTGGCTCAATCAGAGGTGAATATTTGACCTTTGATTGTCCAGCAACAAATTCCGATCCCATGGGCCAATCTTTAACCAAGTAGTTTTTCTCCGTAGCTCGACTGTCCCACATACACAAAAACAGCAATACTTTAAAAAGCAACCCTGTAATCCTACTATGAAGGCTATCACTTTAAAGTCAGTACTTTTCAACTTGAAAATTTATACTTTATTAGTATAAATTGCATAATTTCGGATGTTTTTTTTAAAGTGATTGAATGTGCTACATGTATGGGGGATATTCGCTACAATTATTTAGAAGAACTGCTTTTACACTCATTTTAGATCCATCAATAAACAGACGCCATTCATTTGTTCTGTAAGTGATCCGTAATTCATTCATCAATCTGTTAATGTCGTGACAGTAGCATATGGATTCGTTCTGTGTGAAGAAGGTAGCTAAATGTTTGTTCCTTTTCCTTCAGAAAGATATCTTAGCTTCTAGTGATAACAGATTCCATTCTCATAGTCTAGAACCGAAAATTTCAGACTGTCTGATGGATAAATTTAAGTCACGCAACAAATCATTTAACTCTGTGTGTGTCATGTGTGATTTTTTCAATGAACTTCTATTAGGTACATATTCTTATGTTTCCTTCTCTAGCTCACAATTTTTTTCCCGGTCATCCTCACCACTTCAATTTGCACATAGTTCTTGTGTTCTTGGTGTAGTCAGGGCCGGATTTTACATTGGAGCAAGTGGAACAGCCGTACTGGGTGCAATATTATATTGATTCGTTAAAAACATCGTTTCAAACATCGTTTTTAAATACATTTCAAAATTAAGAGAAGATATTTTTTCCACTACCCTAATCGCAACGCGGCACCTCTTTATAGTTTACATACTTATAACAATAAAACACACACAAAATGTACACTGATACCTTATATCAGCTTACAACCTTTTCCAGTGCCTGTGTATGTACTCTGTACGCAACTTCGACAGCATAGTAACGCAGTTGTAGTTCATCCAAAAAAATATGTACCCTCTGTCATCGAACCTATAATTTAATATCCAAGGCTTTTTTGTTGTGTGTGCTTCTGGAGCGGTTGTATCATACGTCACAAATTCTGCACCATAACGCCATAGTTTTTCCAGCTGAAATCACAGAATACACAAACAAATTAAACTTCTTATAGAGCAAAGTTTTGGATCTGGTTCCAACAAACTAAGGCAGACGTGTTCGATGAAGAAGGTAGAAGATTGTTAGCTTCAATCGCATTAAGTTGCGCGATCCTGGCAATGGAATGCGGACTTAAATATGAATGTATAGTTCACAATAGGTACGCGATTGTTAACGACAGATTTGTTTTTAGATAATTTTAAAATTGTGCTTTAATTTTAAGAATTTAGAAAACCCAGTCTGTGTTAAAATATTTTGTAAATAAATTGTTTATTTTTTGTGATTGTTTATTTCTAAAGTGTAAAAAAATACAACTACAAGTCATACAACTGAGTCAAGTCGGTTACCGAATATTTTCAAAAAAAGCGTTACCTTGCGGTCGGGACTCAGAAATGTATTCAGGAAAGAAAAAACTATCAGATAGTCTAAGTTGCAATAACTTGTTATTTAGAGGAAATATTTCAGAGCCAGTTCATTCAGAATCAGCCTTACATGTGTTAGATAATGTTGAAGAAAGTAGTGCAATTAATGTTTAACCAACATTTGAAGATCCTAAATTATAGCCAAATTTAAGTGATCAAGTTATTCAATTATAAGTGGAGCAGAGTCCTGTTCAAGTAAAAAATTGTTAGTACCCGTATTTACCAAAGAGATTTAAAAAAAGTAAGAAAACATCAAGAGCCTGGTTGGTTTACTTGAAATCTTCGGACTCTGCTTTTTACTTTAGCTGTTTCTTATTTTCCAGCACATACTATAGTAACTGTAGTCACTTGTCAAGGACTATTCAAGAGCATGAGACAAGCCCCTTACATATTACAGCTTTTCGGGCTTGGAGAGATTTAGATTTAGGTTGGCAAAAAGGCAAAACAATAATCTCTGGAATGCAAAACCAGATGGCCAAGGAAACTGAGCATTGGAGAAATGTCCTGAGACGACTTATAATTCTCGTGCAATTCCTTGCTACATAGTCTTTAGCATTTAGAAGAAGCTCCTATGTTTTATTCGGCAATTTTCCGTAACTCGTCCAATCTGTAAGTCAGTTCGACATGGTTTCAGCACAACACCTACGCAGAGTCCATCTTCAAAATGAGCTCATAGAACTTTTTGCAGGCGAAGTTAGAAAAGCTATCTTAGACAAAATAAAGCGAGCTAAATATTTTTTGATAATTGTAGATTGTACGCCTGATATTACTAGGAAGGAAAAGCTTACTTTGATAGTTAAAACAGTTAAGAAAGTTAAGGAATACTTTAAAGAATTTTAAACTGCAGAAGTGGCAACCGGATTTGAATTAACTGAGCTAGTATTAAATGAGCTTTCAAAGTTTAACTTTGCTGTATAAAATTGCCGGAGGAAAGGATATGACAATAGAGCAAACATTATAGGCAAAAATTGTGATATGCAAGCTAGAATTATAGCTCTGGAATTGAGAGATTTGGTCGTCTCATGCTCCTCGCATTCGCTTAATCTAGACATCTTTCATGCTGTTCAATGTTCTTTTGATGCAGTGGCATTTTTTGACACGCAATTTTAAATAGGATATGTGTAAAATATGTGCTTCAAACTGGCAGTTGAGTTTTTTTGTTCAACAAAATATTTTCTCATAGAATTGAGAAATGATGAAAAAGTTTTCTTGTTTTTAGAGGAAGCTAGGATCATAGCTGTTGATCTAGATGTTCCCTTCACTTTTCCAGCTATCACAAACTTGCAGTCCCGAAAAAGGGCAAGTCAGTTTTCCTACGAAAGAAGAGATGACCCCATTATACAAAGATTAAAAGTAGAATTTTATTCTAAAAGTTAAGATCAAGCCATTTCATCAATTTCTGAAAGATTTGAGCAGATAAAAGAGCACAATGAATCGTATCAATGTGTATATTATATTGGAAAGCTCAAATCAAATCCAAGTTTAGTTTCATCTGAAGACTGTTCTAAATTAGAAAAAGATTTACCTTATAATGGCAGTTCCGATTTATGAGGCTCAGAATTTTATCGAGAAATCATCATGTTGTCAATTTTGAATAATGACAATGATTCCGCGATAGAAATTTTTAATTTTATTCATAACAGAAATATAAACACTCTTTTTTCAAATACTGTTATAACAGAATAGTTTTTACCTAACCAGTTACTGAAGCTCTCATTTTTCCAATAACTAATGTTCTTTAATGTTCCAGGAACGATTGGTATCTTTAGCAACTCTATCAATTGAAAAAGGAACAATGTCGGAGCTTGATAGTAATTTTCTAATGAAAGACTTTGGCAAAATAAAGACCCGTTAGATCATTTTCAAGGCACTATAAGGCAACACTCTTTTAAATTTTAAAATTGCCTATGGAAGTACCTAACTGTGACTTAAAGAAACCTTATTGTTGTAAAATGTGTAGGTAATTTGAATTTAGCTTTAAACATTTTCATCTTTTTTTTTTTACTGGACAAAAACTTACTTATTCAATAGTTGCATAATTGTATCTAATTTTTTTAATTTATATTTAAGTGTTAGTTCCTAAAAGTGTTTTTCGTTGTTGATTTTTTTGGTTTTTTAATACATAAAATATTTAACAAATAAACCTTATCTGAATTTTTTAATTTGTCTTTATATGTATAGAGGAATAGGCTTACTGGAGAAACCTAAAAACAAAAACGCATGAATATCAATATTCATACCTTCTTCGGTAATGTGGAAATGTTTAAATACATAATTAAATACTCATAATAATTTACTCATATTTTTGCAATCTACCTTTTTAAGGGGCCCTATTATTAATCTGCGACGGGCGCTAAAATTCATCGAAGCGGGCCTGGGTGTGGCGAGATTTTTTTGGTTTTAAACAAAAATAAGATAATTTATTTGTTCACGTCAAATCATTGGAATAGCAAACGGCATAAACTTCTTTTCCCCATTTAACCATTCGATAAGTGTAATATAACACGAGATACAAAACAATTTTAAGTACCCTTTATAGAACGGTTAAAATAAAATTGATAAGCCTGCTTTACTTTTTCGGTTATAGCCTTTCCTTGGGTCTTTCCAATGTATTGGCCACATACATAACAAAATTTATTGAGGCAATATTCACTAGTGCGACGACTAATTTGAATTGTACTTTCTCTTAAAATTATCCATAGATTGTTTTCCTTTTCTTCTTGTGCAACAAATATGTATTTTTGGGGTAATAGAGTGACTTTTGTCAGCTCTTCTTCCAACTTCTGTGGTGATAATACGCCTGCATACAGATGACGTTGTTTTAATTAATTAATTTTGTGAAAATTATCAAAAAAATTTGAGGGAAAATATGAAAAAGAAGAAAGAAGAAAAATAAATATATTTATATACATACAATTGACCAGATTGTTTTCTCAATACATCAGTAATAAATAAATCATTAAAAATAAATAAATAGATAAATAAACAAATAAATAAATAAATAAATAAATAAATAAATAAATAAATAAATAAATAAATAAATAAATAAATAAATAAATAAATAAATAAATAAATAAATAAATAAATAAATACATAAATAAATAAATAAATAAATAAATAAATATATTATTAAATAAATAAATAAGTAAATAAATATAAATCTATATATGTACTATACATATAAAAGAGTGACGTTTGTTACTACGCTTATAACTCAAGAACGCCTAGACCGATTTCGAATCTTAAGAATCTTAATCTACGCCCTGCCTGACTCGAACTGCAATTTCAGACTGTCGTTATTTCTAAACCGTTCATGACAGTTAGCTCAAATTTTGACACATGGCAGATAATTTTTTTATTTACAAGCCTTTTAAACGATTTGCGTTTATCCGCGATGGAATTCAAACGCGATAGTGTGATTGCTTTATATTTGGTTGGAAAACCAGCCGTCCAGCACCTCAACGTGAATAACTCATTTGTGTCTCGAACCATAGCTCGTTACCGTGATACTGGCAGCGTTGCAAAACGCGATGGAGGTGGTCATAAAAAAACAACAACATCGGCAGAAATGGTTCGGAATGTGGAGGCTCGAATTGAGCGAAATCCATGTCGAAGTGGAAGAAAAATGACTCGTGAGCTCAACATATCGTTGGAACGAATGCACCACATACTGAAAAATTAGCTTGGGCTCAAGCCATTGAAGTTCCAAAAAGCACATGATCTTACACCGCAACAAAAAAAAGTTATAGTGGAAAGAGCCAAGGAGTTGCTATGCTTGCAAGAAAGTGGTTGAATTATCGAATTTGTTTTTTTTTCCAATGACTCGCTATTTGTTATCGAGCAATATGTCAACAAACAAAATGACCGAGTTTAATTGACAGAGATTTCCTACGGACGGCCACCAGAAAGCAGACAGCACCGATGGTGATGGTTTGGGCCGCTGAAACCTCCGATGGTCGCATTCCGTTCGTATTTTTGGACCGTGGCGTCAAAATTAATGCGATCGTATACAGTGAAACTGTCTTAGAGGCAGTATCGAAGCCTTGGGCAAATAACAAACGGTCGGAGACCGTGGACATTTCAATAAGACTCAGCACTGTCTCACAAAGCGCGCGTCGACCAAGATTGGTTAAAAAACAATGTTCCACACTTAATTTCTTCGACACAATGGATCGTAAATTCTCCGGATGCAAATCCGTTGGATTTCTCTGTCTGGGGTATTTTGAAGGCGAAGGTTCGCACTAAGCAATACCAAAGTTTGGACCACCTCAAACAAGCACTTCGCCGGGATTGGGCCAAAATACCGCAGAGCTACTTGCTTGCAGCTTGCGATGCTTTCTTCGGCCGTCTCAAGGCCATTATTCGCGCCAGAGGTGGACATATTGAAAACTACTGATACAATTTGAAAATTGATGTATTTTCCAACATTTTTTGCTTTGGCACAATAAAAGTTATAAAAAAAAAAATATAACATTTTAAAAAATTGCAGTTCGAATTAGTCAGGGTGTATATATGTTATATTTGTATAAAAGAGAGTGAGGTTACTTACTGAGCTTATAACATAAGAACGCTTGGACCGATTACGATGATTCGCACCAATTCGGACTGGTCTTCACCCAAAGAAAAGAATACTCAAGAAAATTCCCGAAAAAAAAATTATGAAGAAAATTTATTTTCCCATACATCTTGTATGAAGCGATTTTACGATGACGTTTATGTTTACGTTACGATTTTTTTTTTTTTTGACAACTTTTTGCGAAAATTGTTTTTGCCCGAAATTTGTGTGTGTTTTTGTAGCAATTGTCTGTGTCACACATTAAAAACGAACATGTTTTCAAATGCTGGTTCCGGTATTGCCAGTAGATGGCGTTGTGTGTATCAACTTTTGACAGCTACTTCATTTGCACAGTCTTTCCATCGCATACTATGTGCTGTGCAGACATGTGTTGTGATTTATCAGCATTTTTTCAAGTTTTATCAAATTTTTATCAGCTTTCGACAGTTATTGTAATTCAATTTGATTTAATATATTGCTTTGAAATTTTTGTGAAAATTACCGGCGAAAAGTGATTTCATAGATGTGAGTTCAGTTTGGTGAAGTGCACATTGTGACTGATTATGTTCTTTGTGATTCCGTGCGCATCGACAATCAATCCAAGCGTTCATTTCGGATTGTGCAATTAATTTTTAGTTGGATTACTTTGAAAATCAATTCGAATTCTGATTGATAATTTTGGTGTCGAATTCTATTTCCAAACGGTAAGTTGCCAATGATGTCTATTTTATGAGGTTGTGATATTCGAGCACATGTTTGAATCGATGTTTATTTTGTGCAGTAATGACATTTGTACACATGTACCCACTGAAGTTTTGGCAAATCGACATCAAAACGATAAATCCATTGATTTTATTTCAATATGACACTTGTGTCACTGATATCATTTTAGGTGAGGAAATTACCAAGAAAGTCAGCGCAATGAATTTTTACGTGTATCGTTTGATAATTCGCCAAAATTTCGATAACTTTTTGCTTCGATTTCGCCGATTTTTTTAACAATTTTGCGTCGATACGATTACGACCATCCAGACCTATTCATCACCTTGACGTGTAATCCAAAGTGGATAGAAATTGTTTAACTGCTGCTTCCTGGCCAAACATCAAGTAATCGGCACGATATCACCGCACGTGTATTCAGGCAAAAAATCCAGTCGCTAATGTGTTATATTGTTTAGCATCGTATCTTTGGGGATAATCGATGTTAGATGTATTAAATTGAATTGAAAAAAAAGAGGACTGCTGCATGCGCTCATTCTCATTCGAAAGAATGCAACGAGACCAAATTGATGACATCATATGTGCCGAGACTCCTGATCCCGAAACCGATTCAGACCGACATGATGTTTTAATTACAAATAATGGATCGCGCCCATCAACCCACAATCACCGTGCATGGTCGACGGCAAGTGTTCCAAGCGTTATCCACGAAATTTGACTGATGAGACCATCACTGGCAACGATGGTTATCCACTGTATCGGCAGTCGATCATCTGATGATGGCGGTAGAACAATCACAGCCACTTCTTTCCAAAATATTCAAGGCGCATTGTAACTTGGAGTATTGCAGTTCAGTAAAGTCCGTCAAGTTTATCTGCAAATATGTCACGTAAGGCAGTGACATGGCGGCTTTTGGTCTTCGAGCTCGTGATCCCAATGATAAAATCAATGGAGCCATTGGAGCAAATGCCGCTCAACGTTCTCAAAACCCACAAGCGACAACATTTACCAATTTCTTATCCATTTGCCAAAGTGATCCGTTTGCACGTACGTTACTTTAGTCAGAGACGTTGCGTTATTACACTTGGAATGCTTCATCGAAGAAATTTCAACGTCGAAAGTAAGGCGATGTAGTTCCTGGTCAACCGGATGTGTGTTCTACTGAAGCTCTTGACCGTATTTATACAGTTCATCCGAAGAATGATGAATGCCTGTACTTGCGACTATTGCTGGTGAATGTTCGCGGGCCGACATCATTTGAATCACTTCCAACTGTCAATGGTGTAGTGCTGCCAACGTTTCGTACTGCATGTCAGGAGCTCAATTTACTTGGAAACAAAACGCATTGGGACACTACAATCGCTGAAGCAACTGTTTCCACATCTTTAAATCAGATACGAACATTATATGCGATCATTATTTCCACATGTTTTCCATAGAATCCACGTGAATTGTGGGACAAGTATGTTGTTATATGAAAATCCCGTCGGCGTCACCTCTACATAAAGGCATAACACTGATGTTTGAGTGGTTGCTGGCTGGGCCTAATGTAACGCATTAACAACTAGCACGTACTAAGAACCACTGGTTGAGGATGCACTGGCTCGTCCCGTTCAGTTTGACAACCACCTCTGGGGAAAATATCGAAACATGTTTTTTTTTATGCACCTGGTGGCACTGGCAAGACATTCTCCCAATTCATTGGCTTTGGCTACAGTTCGTACAAGATCAGAAATTGCTGTAGCAGTTACTTCTTCTGGAATAGCGGCTACGCTGCTAGAAGGTTGCCGAACCGCTCATTCGGTATTGCAATTGCCATTAAACCTTCAAGCGATTGAAGAACCAAAATTTAACATAGCGAAACATTCAGCAATGGCCGAAGTTTTGGTAGCAAGCAAAATCATTATCTGGGACGAATGCACAATGCCCCATAAACGTGCATTAAATGCTCTGAATCGCACTATGAAAGTAATACCACGATAGACCGCTGCCGATGAGATCAATGCTTGCTCAAATCATCAACATTGTAGCGTTATGTGAAGAAACTTCCGCTGACGACAAACATGCGCTTTGCATTGCTAAACGATCAATCTGCTGAAGTGTTCTCCAAGAACAAGGATGTGGATCATTTAAACTGCACAATTCAAAATCAAATCGTTGGTTGCCTACATTCCTTCAAATCTATCGACTGTGCAATAAACGAAGACGAAGCAACCAACTATCCAACTGAGTTTTTGAATTCATTGGATGTGCCTGGCTTGCCACCGCACAATTTACAATTGAAGATTGGTTCAGTCGTCATCATGCTTCGCAATCTCAATCAACCAAAATTATGCAACGGAACGCGTTTGGCGGTTACAAAACTCATGAGCAATGTGATTCACGCGAGAGTACTAAAAGGAAAGTTTAAAGGTGAGGAAGTTCTCATTCCAAGAGAACCAATGATCCCAACCGATATGCCATTTTAGTTTCAGCGAATCCAATTTCTAATTCGCCTCGCATTCGCCATGACAATCAATAAATCACAAATGCATAGGTATCTAACAAATGGATCCCAATTTATATTTTTTTCGTTAATTCGGATATGGCTGTTAGGGACAAAAAAAGCTTTCCTTTTTCGTGTGAAAAAGATCGCTTGTGTTTTTCCTTCATTTTATTTTATTTTAAATCTATTATAATATTTGGTTAAGAAATCCATGTAGATCGAGTTATGGCTGCGTTGAAATTCCGCTACGGAGCCAAATTATGAAGGTGAGAGAGATTACACAGATTCCAGATGGGAAGCTGAAACTATAAATCCCGTTCGCAATTAAGGTGCAGAACCTTTCAATCTTCCTAGGAGCAAGTGGATTACGTCAACACATGACCAATCCAAAACATATCGACGAGCTCGTCAATAAGCTTCCGATGAGTAAGCGAATGGAATGACCTCAGCACAGTATTTATGTGCAGCCATTTCCTACGATCAAACATTTTGACGATTGGTTGACTTCTATTGCCAGATTGGTATATTTGGACACTCCGAGCTATTTGCCACCACTAGTAGAGTCGAAAGACAAAATCAAGAAATATTCTTCATGCCTCAGCACAGTCAAAATCACCAGCTGTAAACAATAATTAATGCAGATATTGCCATGAGAAGGCACATTCAGTGATCGACTGCAGCACATATACTAAACTAATTTGAGCACAAAAGACAATAGAATTTTTGAAAAAAAAAAACCGGTTGTGCTTCAGTTGTCTGCGGTTCGGTCATAATGTGGGGTCATGCAAGGCACGAAAAACATGCGGGGTCGAAAGTTGCACGAAGGTTCATCACACGTCGCTCTACGAAATTTAACAAACTATGTCATCGTTGAGGGAAAACGTTAAAACAGAGCAATCAGCGCATTTGCTCAACTGTGATGCTGAATTGAGCCATAAAATTCTCTTTTGCGTACTGCCAGTTAGGTTATATGGTGCCGATGGGACTTAGACCTTACGCTCTTCCCGATGAAGGATCTTCGGTGACCATTTATAGCGCAGAGTTGGCCAAAAAGTTGCAATTGAGTGGTTACTCAGTAAATTTGAAGCTGAAATGATTTGTAAGGAGACGATCAATGAGGATTCTTAAGTGGTCAATCTTCGAGTGAGTGCCGAAAAGGAGAATGCTGAACAGTGGTGATGTCACTGTATTAGCTTTGACAACTGTCATTTGGGCATACCCATGCGAATCATTGAGGTCGATGATTCTGGGCCTATTGCCGTTGAGAATAAACTTGGTTGGATGGTGTATTATCAAAAGAGAACCCTAGTAACGCAGTTGTTCTTCACAGCAGTCGAACAAAAAGCAACAACAATACGCGCCGTAATCAGCTTGTCGATTATTTCTTTAATATTGATTCGTTTGAGACGAACCGACAGAGCTATTACCTGCCGAAAAAAGAGCACTTTATATTTTGTCAAACATCACATTAAGAGTCAACGAACGCTATCAGACAGATCTGTTGTGGAAAGAAGATGCCTTTGAGATGCAATAAAGTTACGATATGGCAAAACGAAGACTTTGGAGCCTTGAGATCAAGCTTCAGAAGGAACCAGACTTTGCAGAGGCATATAGAAACATCATCATCAGTTATTTAGAGAAGGGCTACGCTAGGAAGTTATCGAGTGCCGAAGCGGGTACAAATTTAACTAGAACGTGGTACTTGCCGCACTTCGGCGTTAAGAACCCCAACAAACCAGGGAAAATCCGGCTTGCGTTCGACACTGTTGCTAAAGTAAAAGATGTGCCCTTAGATTCCTTTTTACTAAAAGGGCCTGATGATCGCAAGCCATTAGCGTCCCAATTACTGGAGACGTAAAAGAAATGTTTCGCCAGGTGGTGATCCAGCTTAAAGATCAGAACTCGTGGAATTTTCTCTGGACAGAGAACAGAAATGACCCGATCGACGTGTACATCAATCGATGATTTTTAATATCATGCTCCGCAAAATACGTGAAAAATGTCAAAGCTATGATATTCATCAACGATTATCCACGGGCCGTAAAGGCAAAAGTCGATCACCACTATGAATGACTACGTTGATAGTTCTGACAGTGTAACCGAAACTGTCGAAGTCACAAGAGCCGTTATGTCGATCCAAAAAAGTGGTGGATTTGAACTGTGAAATTTCGCATCAGACTCGAAAGAGGTGTTAAATAGTGTATGCGACGCTTGTAAAAAAGATAGACAAAGGCTTTTGGTGGAGATGAACGTAGATGCAGCAACGGAGAAAGTGCTTTGGCTGTGCTGGGACCCAGTCGATGATGTGTTCGTTTTCAAACTCAAGTTTCTTCGGGGAAACTATGATGTTATCGCTGCAAATAGATTTCCGAAAGAGAGTTCCTGAGTATTGCAATGTCAATATTCGATTCATTTGGCATGATCGCAAACTTTTCTCTTTATTTAAAATTGTTGCTGTGATCTATATGGAGTTATGAAGTGGAATGGGACGAACCGATTCCCAATAAAATTTTCAGCAGATGGCAGTTTTGGAAAGCGGAGCTTCCTATGCTAAGTCAGTATCGTGTGCCAAAGTGTCACAAGGCTTTCTTGTCTTCTGTCTTCAGTCCTCTGCCAGTGAAGAGGCTTTAAATGATGGCACATATATCAGGACCGAAGTAAGAGGTAGAGTATCCGTTTCATTCGCACTAAAAAAGCTGACTTCAATTCCGATGCTGAAACTGTACGCAGCTTTATTGGTAATCACGCTGTGTAACTCGATTATTGAAAATCATGCCTTGTCATAAACTGGCTCAGATCGGAGCCCCGCCTCCAAAACAGTTTGTGGCATCTCGAATCGTCGAAATTCTGGAAAGCAACCAGATCAGCCAGTCATGCTGGATACCGTCAAAACTTAATCCAGCAAACGAAGCAACACGAGGCAATTATCCGCCGAAGTACATCTATGAAAACAGATGGTTGAGTGGTCCGTCATTCCTCGAACTGTCTGAAGAAAGCTGGCCGACACAACTGGATGACATTGAAAGCTGTGGATGTCAAGGAGAGCTGAAGCCGAAATTCATTCTACACACCGAAAAAGTAAGTTAGCAATTTTTTGATATATCCAGGTCGGCTTGGGTGATTCGCTTCATTAAAGAGGGTCGGAAGGGGTCGACAGAGACGGGGGAACTCTCGGGTGCGGAGATTGATGACGCCGAACGAGTGGTATGTTCTGAAGCGCAGAACGAGGCATTTGCAGACGAGATTGCAAATCTACAAATTAACGCCCTATATAGACGACTATGGCTTGTTACGTATTTACGGCCGCATCGATGCCACTAGCACGATTCCACACGCTGTCATACGCCCGATTATATTGCCAAAACATCATCGGCCTACGACAATGGTAGTGGACCATTATCATCGGCGCCTACACAATCACAATGATGATACCATAGCCAACCAAGTTCGGCAGAAATTCTTGGTTTCGATTTTTTCGGGCCAGTTCGCATTAATGTCGGACGACGACAAGAGAAAAGATGGATTGCCCTGTTTACATATATGACCATACGAGCTGTGCATTTAGAGGTTGCGGCTGACTTGCTGACGGATTCTCATTCGCAATTTTATGAACCGACGTGGAGTTCCAAAGCGCATAAGGAGCGATAATAACACGAACTTCCTTGGTTCGAAGAACGAGCTGCTGAATTCAAATATCTTTTACATTGAAACCATTAGAGCAGAGCTATTTTCGTCACGAACAGAATGGGTTTTCAACTGCCCGTCGAACCCGCATGCTGGAGGATGCTTGGAGAGGCTTGTGCGCACCGTAAAACGAGCCTTATAGTATTCACTTCATACTAGAAACGCTCTACAGTGGCCTGACCGAAACTGAAAATATCGTAAACAGCCGCCCGATTACTCACCTATTACTATTACTCTTCGTCAAGTGAAGACGAAGATCCATTGACACGAAATCATTTCCTCCTGGGTTGCCCAAATTCAACACAAACTCTAGACCTAAAGGACCCAAAGAAATTTTGCCTCCGAAAGTGAAGCGAAAGCGAAAACGAGTGAGTAGGCAGCTAAAAGACTGTTTTTGGAAAAGATGGGTCCAGGAGTATCTGCCAATGCTCACAAGAAGGTGTAAATGGTTCTAACAAGTTTCGGCTTTGGAAGTGGGAGACTTGGTCTTAATATGTGACACTGGCGTGCCAACATCAGAGTGGAGAAGAGGGCGAATAGTAAGAGTATTTTTGGGACCGGATAAGCAGATTCGATCCGCCGATGTGAAGAACCGGCGGTAAAGTTGTCTAAATTAGAGGTTTGTGAGGTTTCAGTCTAGTACAGGGGGTCTCACAGGGGATGGTTTTAGTAAATATGTCTCTTAATTGTGTAAAACTTTGTAAATGAATAGCGCTGAATCGAACTCGTTTCCAAAACGAACAGAACATGTGACCTTGAATGCATATAGTCAGGTTTGAAAAGAATTTGGATGCACAAAACGCTATTTCGACCTTTTGCCGTTTGACTTGAAAAAAATTTCGATCCAGCGCCAGGGAATTGTAAGTGAACTTACATATATGGTATGTATTTTAGCTTTCCCCTAACTTTAAAATTTTAACAGGAAATAAACATTACAAACGAGAATATCCGTTGTCTTATTCAACTTATTCCGGACGAGCTTTTTTCGCCAAGACAGTCGCCTATAAATTGCGTGAATATATATTTGTTCACCTTTATGTGAATCCCTTAATAGATTTGCTGGTATTATTCTGTATTTTATATCGTTTTAAATAAATTCTGAAAGACCTACACCATTCCTTCCACCATACCTATATTTCAGGAAACCTGTATAGATTCGAGTTTCATAACATGGAATGGTTAGGCAATCAGTAGCTTCCCGATATTCCTGACGAAACTTTAGGTGCTGACATACCAAGAATTAAGGAGATGAAAATATTCCCTCGATATATTGGTAACTCGGGAATAAAAGTTAGAGTTGTGAGGGACATTGGGATTCATAGATCCACTGTATCGAAAACGGTTTGGCAAGCGTGTTGTGCTTTAACAGGTGTACCGGTATGAGCGTCAGGTTACAAATGTCTCGATAGGGAACTTTTTTTGTGAATGGGCCTTAAACTTTTTTTGTTTGGTTGCTATGACACCTGTCAAACATATTTAATAAACATCAAGTCATTGAGCAAACAGTAACTCACAAGAACATTACTTAATCTTGAAGTTGTGTTGTAGATTTTATAGCACCTGAGGGAACCCACCCACAGTAAATGGCATCGCCATTCGCACTCCTGAACTCCTTCCTTATCAGCGTCAGTGAGCGTCAAGACACAAATTAAATGTCTCGATAGGGAACATTTATTATGAAGGGGCCTTAATTCTTGTTTGTTTGGTTGCTATGATACCATATTTAGAATACATCAACTTGTTGAGCAAACAACATCATATTTTTTCATCGTGTTAAAAATGTAGAATTTTGTATCAGAAAATGATGACTTGCGGAAAGTATTAATTTTTTGTTTTCATTTGAAGAAAAGTACTGCAGTGTCGCATCGAATGCTAGTCGATCATCCTCTATCAGAAGCAACGTGCAAAAGATGGTTTCAACGATTTAGAGATAACGATTTTAATGTGAAAAATAAAAAACGCAGAAGACCACCAAAAAAGTTTGAAGACGCCAAATTGCAAAAAATATTGAAGAAGATGACACTTTGAGTCAGAAACAAATGGCAGAAATGTTAAATGTTGCACAACAAACAATTTCTGACCGTTTAAGAGCTATGGCAAAGATCCAAAAGTCTGGAAAATGGGTGCCACATGAATTGAATGAAAGACAGATGGAAAACAGAAAAATCACTTGTGAAATTTTGCTTCAAAGACACGATAAAAAATCAGTTTTGAATCGAACTGTTTCTGGCGTTGAAAAATGGGACAACCATCAACTTCGACTGCAAAACCAGATAGATTCGGCAAGAAGACAATACTGTGTGTCTGGTGGGACCAGAAAGGCGTTGTGTACCACGAGCTCCTAAAACCTGATGCAACCATTAATATAATGGTTCCTTAGTCATCTCAAATATATATCCTCCTCAGTCGTTCGCAGATCTCCGTAGGGAATAAAAGTATTTCGTGTTTCGTATTCATTATTTTTTTCTTATTGCATACAATATAATATATAATGCAATCAACAAGTTATAAGGAAATCAAATGATGATGGTGGAGAGTGGTCCGCTCTTCCCATAAAGGGAGTTGCAAAAGGCAATAATTCGGTTGCCGGTGCCGTGACGAAAGCCATAAAAAGGAGGAGGAGGTTAAAAACCACTCCTAATTTAACAAAAATAAATTGAGTGCTGCTTTAACAGCTGAAACAGCGAAAACAGCACAAAAAAACAAAAAACAATCAGATGATGCGTTGATGTACATATCTGAGGTCCATTCTAAGGGGAGCAACAACAACTTTGCCTCTCTAGCGGCATCTGAGTCGCAAGACGAGGATGAACTCATAAAAGACCTAAACAGCAACATATAAAATCTAAAGTAAAAAGTGTTTGCTATTAAGCAAAATCAAACTGCACGCAGGCAAAGGGAGCACCAACAAAAAAAGCAACAAGGGCAGAAACAATAACTGCAGCAACAACAAAACCAGCAACAGCAGAAACAACAACTGCAGCAAACTAAACAGCAGCAGCAGAACCAACAGTAGCAGCAAAAACAGTAACAGCTGCAAAAACAACAACAGCTGAAAGCACAGCAGCTGAAAAAACCGCAGCAGCAGCAACAACAACAACAGCAGCAGCAGCAGCAAAAGAAGAAAGATAAGGGGCCTCCTATCAACAATTATAAATTAGAGGTAAATGGAACCAAAGACCTGTGTAGGTTGGTCATTGATATTTTAGCATTAAAAGATTGGGGAACGATCGCCATGCCATCCACTGTAATACTGTGGAGGGCTACGCGAAAGTGAAAGAGCTCCTAAAGGAAACGACGCCACTTCACACCGAAGTGGAACCGTTGTCTGATCCTGATGAGATCCTGGCTCTGCTCAAGAAGAGGGAGTGCGAGGGGCTCAAGTTTGTGGGGGTAAAGCCATTTACCAAAGCGAGAGCAAGGCGGGAGAAACGGAGTCTGCGTTCTTCCTGGTGCAGCTCAGTCCGAAAGCCGCCTCGATTGTCTAAGGAGTATCAGAGGTTCGGGCACGCCGCGTCGAACTGCTAAATGCAGCATCGATGTGTGAAGTGCGCAAAGAACCGCAGTTACGAGGAGTGCGCTCGTCCAATAGGAATTTGTCAAACGAGGAGATCGACAAGTCCCTAAAACGAATGGACGGGACAATTAAACACTACAATACCGTGGTATCAACGTACGACTAACGAAGACCTATTCCGCAATCATACTATTGACTCACTGCACCGACAGAAAAGTCGACTTTTGTCAAGACTCAGAAACCTGTGCAGACAGTTAACTAACAGACAACACCCGGGCATTAGGACACTAAAGTCGTCGATTAAAAATATTCAAACGCTAATAAAAAAGAATTACAGAATTTCTGTAAGTTTGCATTGGAAAAACAAGGTTCGGGCTGTACACGACAGCAACCCTAATATATAAATAATAAAAAATTATAAATAAACTATTTCGGAGAAAAAATCAAAATGACCTTCAGTGCCTTAAAATAGCCCGGACAACAGACAACGAACGGGTACTGACAATGACGACCTTTTTGTGATCGAGGATCCACAGATGAAGGTTGAGGCCATAGGGGCGACTTTGCACGAGCCATATAAGGCCACGGACAACATTGGCCCTAATTATGAACTGGACAGTCGCGTCTTGGTGCACGACTTTGGCTTTTGATATGAAGTAGAAAACTGGCGATCCGAGGGCTCTGATTTCACCAAGTTCAGCGATGAAAATATGGCAAATAATGGCATCGCCAGAGAGGATGACCTACCCTCGTTCATTTCGAAGGAAGAACTCCATGAGATCTTCGCCACAATCAGGAGTAAGAAATCAGTGGGGACCGATGGTATTCCGAACGCAGTGTGGATCATCTCAGGCTCAGTAGGGCGGTGGGGAATCGCGATAAGAGAGATGTCGTACGGCAGCACCAGTATTTCTGGTGGTTGAATGATAGAGAAGACATTTCGACGTCGTTTGCGTCAATTACGGACCAGCCTCACTAATGAGGCAGAGCTGAACAGTCTATTTGCACTGTAAATAGCGATGGCCAGCTTACATATGCTTAGGTTATTATTAAAAAGTATATACATATATTGGAATATACAAAGGCATATACTAATATATGTATATAACTGTGTATATTGTCTAGGTGTGTGTATTGTGTATGTAGGTTAGGTAGACTTAGGTGTTTTTAAGTAAGATATTAAGTTTTTATAAAAATTTAAAAATAATGTATATATGCTAAGTTTTTAGTTAACAATGTTTTTCTTAGCCTTAAGTATACAAAATAAATATTATAAAATATGTTAATTAAGTCGAAAGATGTACATGTAAGAATTTAGAGTAGCTTAGAGCGCCTGTGTGGGGCCAGTAAGTTAGTATAGGATTGTTAAGTAATTATATTAAATATAATTGTTTAATATATTGTTTATAATTATAATTATATATTAAATAAGAAAATAAAATGCATATAAAACTGAAACTGAAATTATATACTTCTCGAAGTACGTTTTCAACTGCAAATCTATGTATATATATTGTATGTATACTGAATATTTAGATCTTTTTATTGCTTATTCAACTCCTTTGTTTCTAGAAATACTTCTTTCTGAAGGTCAATCACTGAGTATTGATTACTTTGACTCCTTTTTCAGGCGTTGAAACTTGCCAAAATTGTGGAGTGCTACTAGATGGTTTTGGTAGTTCTTCCCTCCGAAATACTAGATGCTCATCTTCATCAAGATCTTTGCTGGTACACGGAACACTGCATTGCCTTGCACTTTTTATTCAGTTAAGTGTTTTAAGGTATATAAAATTGTATATAAGCATAATAACTGTCAATGTAAAAGTATATAAATATACCTGGTATTTTATTCAAAAGTCTATTATTTTTATAGTCCATCAAATTCAGCAGCTGCTTCGCATGGGCTTTTAGAATCATGGCAGGATTGACCATCCACTTTTGGTTTGTAGCGGACCTTCACGTTCTTCATTTCTTGATTTGAGAGATATTCAAATCAACGCTATAGATTTGAATATTTGAATATAATTCTTCCATAGCTTCCAACGCAACTTGCTTTTTTATTTTTATGTCTGGAGTTTGGCTTTTTTCCAGCAAGCACGGATAAAACTGTAAAAATTTTATGAAATCATCTTCTTCCATTCCAGGTTTTTTTTGACGGTTTTTATTTAATCCGTCAAAGTATTTCCCTTCCGAAACAGTACTCTCCATTTTTGTAATTTTTTTATCTCTTGAAGTTATCTCCAATGCAAACTCAACTTCTTCAAGTTCTCATTCAATACATTCCATATTTGTTCACCCCAATTGGCAAAATATGTGAGTGGAGGGTTTTCGTTAAACTTAACGAAATCTATTTTTATTCAAATTTGGGTACACTCTGAGGGAACACTCAAACTGAATTTTTATTCACACCACCCATTATAGTCGTCCAATACGAATCGCTTATATTCGCAGAGTTACATGTGGCAAAGTACGTACACATTATATTGTCATAGTTCTCCCCTTGAGTCACAAGTTAGCTCTTAAAGAACGTTCATTGAAAAAATAAAATCAGAATCAAGTCACCCTGACAACCTCAGGCTGAGAAACATAAAATTCCAATATGCCGTGACAACCATTACCTGAATCAATTCAACTTTAATAAAGGAGAAAAAAATATCTTAAAGAGAAAAATTATCATAATACGAGCACACGGCAGACATATATCCCATAAACTTCTAACTGCTAACGATTGTTCCTTAAGGTGACCAGAATAAAATTTAAATAAAATAACAACGGTAGTGATTGATTCTGGCTTTATTTTAAATCTACATTTATGCCGTTATATGAGCAATAGCTCATCATTCAAATGCCCTCCTCGGCTTCGCTGGTAGTGCCACAAGCGTTCGGCTCGTTTTGATGACTCGGTTTAATATGTACGGCGTTATTCCGGCAATAGTCCTTGAGAAAATAATTGAGTGGCGTAAAATTGTATGATCGCGGCGGCCAATTGGCGTACGCTCGCCGTGATCCAGTCGCTAAATTTCTCCTTCACAACTTCGAGCTTTGCATCACTTGTATCGCATGTAGCGCCATCTTGTTAGAACCACAACTCGGATACACCGATGTGGTCGAGCTCTGACCACAGAAAGTCGATCAACATCACACTATACCTGAGACCATTGACGATAACGGTGTCTCCCTCCTCATTTCGAAAGAAATAAGGTCCGATGATGCCGCTATAAACCGCGCCAAATAGTCAATCTTTGTGGATGCATAAATGCTTGGCCGAATAGTTGTGGATTATGTGAATTTAAGAACACAAAATTCGGACTACCGACCAATATTTCCAGCGCCCAATTAACGAATAAACGGCATTGTCTTTGGTTGTCCGGCTTCAATTCTTTGGTCAGCACAATCTTATACGGATGTGGCCCCAAATCCAACCACAAAATAAGACTGGTTGACCCTTTGGCGATACTCAATTCAGCTGATCGGCGCCGAATCGACATTTCTTGGTCTTCTTCGATACTGGGTGCTATGATTTCTCCATTTCGCACCAATCTCTGTCTGGTTGCTGGCTTAAGTGTACTCACGCTCAAACTTTTCCACTGAAACGGAATTTCGATAATATTTCTTAATAATTTCCGAACGTTCGGCAAGCGTAAAACGATGCAAAAAGAAATAGCAATCTTTTCTGAATATTTTGACACCTGGATGTCATTGGTAACTTTGAAAGCTGCTGAAACATAATAACGGAAAAAAGTATCATTGTTATCCCTTCACCCTTTAATTTAAAGTTCGGATGTTTACCAAAATAAACGTATCAGGCTTACTATATGTTCGGATTAAAGTGCGTGGTGAATTGTCAGAGAGTAGTTGTTTTGCATTCGAACCGATAAGTGCTTTAAAAGTATTGAGGATTATTGGTGCCATGAAAAACTCGGAATGGTATTTCTAGTAATTTCCATATATTGTATTAGCGGCCATAGTTTACCATTTTTCAAAATTATTTGCTGACGGTTTCAAACATCCGGATGTTGTTCCGTTGTTTAAAAAAGCCTACACCTGATATGAGCAAGTAAAAGACAATCTCCCTTCTATCGGCTTTCAACAAAACCTTTGAAAGAGTAGTAAAGAACGGTATAATATAATTAAATAAATCAAAGCTTTTAAGTGCTATCCAATTTGTCTTTCAGAAAGTAAATCAACTGAATATGCTCTTCTACAATTTTGTTCCAAAATTTTTTCTAATCATGAAGCAAAAATGTGCACTGTCGGGAGATCGCACAAATGCGTAAGTAGAGTTAAAATATGGTATTATCTATGCAGAAGTTTTTATCTTCAATTTAAAATATTGTATAACAAATGAATTTTCCTAGAAAATAAAACACTAGAAAACCACTTATTGGCAGCGTTTTTATTTGGCCCTCCCGTCTAGAATCCACAACAGTCGTTTTTTTTTTTTTATAGATATAACAAAGGCATTCGAAATGAAAAATTCACATTCTTAGAAAATATTTGAAAGGCTGGTTTTCGAGACTTATTACGCCATTGGATAAAAACTTAAATCTCAATTCGATCTCAAAAAGTCAAGCTTGATGAAATAGTGATCTGATTTCTTGATTTAGAAGTACCTCAGAGTTTATTGTAGTGGCCCTATCTTTTTTTATTTACATCAACTCTAAGGGTGAGTTAACAGAAGGTGTGAATGTTAGCTATCAATAACTGTGACTTACTGAGTTCAATGTGGTTGATTTTTTTTAGCAGATGTTACAAAATCTTTGGCAATTTTAGTCATAGAGTCGTTTATCATGCAATAATGCATTTTTGAATCGGCGATATGTAAAGTAATATTTCGTAAAATTCATGAGTTTTCGGTTAACATAATCGCCCTAGTGAGTTCAGTATTCGTGCAATGTTGAAACGGCTTAAAGAAACTGGTTAGGTATCAGGTCGAACTCCATATGAAAATACTCGGCCAACACCCAAACATCACTATTGTGAGCGAAGGTGTTCAAAATCAGCCAGGAACCTTAATTCGTCGCCGAAGCCAACAATTGCGCCTCACTTATGGTACTTTAAGGCAAATGTTAAAAGTTGTCATTCATTTGCACGCTTATAAAATCAAAATTATACAACAATTGAAGCATTTGAACCATCTGCGACGTCTTCGCCCGTTTTTGGATTGATGGGTATGTAACAAATGGGCTGAAAACTCAGTGCCGTTATATAGTAAAGCAAAATTTTTGCAAAATTCAACTTTATTTATCAATATAGTTGCCTTCGAGGGCGATACACTGATTGAGACGATTTTTCAATCTTTCGATACCAGTTTTGTAGTACGATTTTGGTTTAGCCTCAAAATAGGCCTCTGTTTCGGAGATTACTTCTTCATCGGTCTTAAATCTTCTTCCGGCGAGCATTCCTTTGAGGTGTGCGAACAGGAAATAGTCCTGGGGGCCAAATCTGGAGAATACGGTGGGTGAGGAAGCAATTCGTAGCCATTCAATTTCGCCATCGTTTTCATCGAATTGTGACACGGTGCATTGTCTTGATGAAACAGTACTTTCTTTTTCTTCAAATGCGGCCGTTTTTCTGCGATTTCGTCCTTTAAACGCCTCAAAAACGCAATGTAATAGTCGCTGTTGATAGTCTGCCCCTTTTGGAGATAGTCGATGAAAATTATTCCATGTGTATCACAAAATACGGATGTTATAAGATTGCCAGCCGACTGTTTAGTTTTGGTCGTTTTGGATGATGTTCGTTGCCTGCTCGCCACTCAGCTGACTGCCAACTTGACTCTGGTGTGAAGTGATTGAGCCAAGATTCATCCATTGTCACATACCGTAGCAAAAATTCGGCTTTATTGCGGTTAAACACTCTTCTGAATCATCAACACGTTGTTCTTTTTGGTCGACTGTGAGCAAACGCGGCACCCACTTTGAATAGAGCTTTCGCGTGTCCAAATATTCGTGTATGATGTATCCAATACGATCTTTTGATATCTTCAGAGCCTCAGCTATCTCGATCAAATTCACTTTACGATCATTCGTAATCATTTTGTGGACTTTTTTGATGTTTTCTTCGGTGCTTGTATGACCACTTTTAAATTTTTCAATCCACTTGCGAATGGTTCGTTCGGCTGGTGCGAGTACGGGTAACACTTTTCAACACATTTCTTTGCATCGGCTGCATTTTTTCCCATCAAAAAGCAATGATAAATCAATACAAGAAATTGCTTTGAATCAATTTTTTTCACAATAACAAAAGTTGCTTCACTCACAACGCTATATCTAGAGAACTATTCGTCCGACAGCTGTCAAATGTATACACGTATCTTTTGAAGGTTGGTACTAACTGAAAATGGTATGGATTTAATTCAAGGGCTGCCCTCTCTTAGTAACGGACTTTTTGGCCCATGTATTAGATAAACAAATTGGACCGGAAAAACCATACGAGGCTCATGAAAAACCAATGCACCAATAAAAATAAAGCTGGAGGGACAGTTACAGTGAATGGAGAACGTTACTGCAACGTGTTGACAGGATATTTTTTTTTTTCAAAATTGAATAAATTGGGTCTAAACGATCTCTGGTTTCAACAAACAATGCCACCACCCACCGTCCACAATCAATCAATTAATTGCATACAAAATTTGAAGATCGCATTATTGCGGTTAGAGGATATTAGCCTCTAAGATCATGCGATCTTATATATATTTTTGGTGAGTAATATATATGAAAATAATCTAGCGACAATTTAGGATCTCAAACATAACATCCAACTAAAATTAGGGTAATTTATCCACTTACTCTTCAAAAGGTCATCCATAGTTTAGACCTTCGGATGACACTCATGTGGTACGGAAATACACCAAAATACTTCGGGTCCTTTAAGGAGAAAACTCCGCTCTAGATCTACGTGCTCTCGAACGTAAGCGGTAAACATAGAAGAGTAACACATAACATACTGCAATCTATACCGCGACGACACAGAAGATCTCGAAGATAGGGTAAGGGTTACTGAAAGTTCCTGAGATCGTCACGTCCTTGGAGAAGCCGGTCAACAAAGGTCCGAACATACGGGGTTAAGTCTTTGAATGCCATCCACTGGGGGCTGGTCAGAACGTCCATTTTTCCTATTTGAACCGGCCGACACACAGCCTCAACGAAGTATCTCTGGATAGCTATTTCATCATGTGTTGGGTAGGAAACTAATGTGTGATGCAACAGAAATTCCTTAGCTGTGATGACACGCTGGGCTTGCAACTCACTACGTAAATTCATCCAGCGAGAGAATTGAAGAGTGGCACTGGAAACAGAATCATCAAATATGAATACCGATGTACCAAAAACATTGGAAATGAAGTCACAGTTGGCTTCCATTAGCTTACCAACGGAAGCAGCTAGTAACTTACCAAAATGGGTAAAGTACGAACAGTACAGGCGCCGAATACGTGGGAAGCAATACCCACTCAAATGTTTTAAATCTATGGATTTCGGGCATAAAACCAAAGCTAGCAAAAGCACAAGTGACTGGTCGAAACAAAAGTTATGATGGGTCGAGACTGGTTATATGGCGAAGCTATATCTACTCTGCCAAGGCAAGGAGGGCAAAGGTAGGAAGCACTCTACGGCGAGTCATAAATGCCCATAATACTAAAGAATACGGAATGAAAATACCTCAGCTAAACCTAAATCACTGCGAGACCGCCTAAGTCCTCCTCATGAGCTAGGTATGGACGAGGTAACTAAGCGAAGGAAATTTTGGAAGAAAGAAAAGAGAAATACCGATGTACACTTGCGGTCATAAAAACCGCACTACCTAATGAGTTCTCAAAAAAATGCCTAATTACATCAGATCGTAAGGGTTTTTCCAATACTAATGAAGGGTATTCCCCATAGTGGAGTTTATTTGTTGTGTTCCGACAATTTGCCATACGTACGACTGTCAGCAGGTGAAAGGTTCAAGGACGAGTGCATAGTCAAAACAGTGAAGTTTCCTCACAGCCAGATGGTTTGGGGCTGTTTACCTTTTTACGTTTTCGGCCCTTTGCACTTTGTTAATGGAACTATGAACGTTCAAAAGTATGGAGAAGTAGTAAGGGAGTTTTTGGTATCAGAAATTGAACATAATTCGTATACTGACAAGTGCACTTTTCAAGATGATTCTGCACCTTGCCACCGCCCCAAATCCGTAAGTAAAGTGTTATAAATCAACTTCTAGATGTCTACTTTATAAATAATAAACATACAAGTAACTAGAGTCTTTCAATAATTTTCAGCTCAAGGCAACGTTTGATGACTTCGGAATTACCAGACTAGACTGACCAGCTAATTCGCCCGATTTAAACCCAATCGAACACTTGTGGCATGTAATGAAACGTAAGGTAGGTGAATATAAACCAGAGAGTAAAAAAAAGCTAAATGAAGTTCTGGAACATGTATGAAATACTGAAATTTCTAGGGATATTACTGAACTTCTAGTAAACTCGATGCCTTCTAGAATAAAAGCGGTTATAACCGCCAAAGGTGGAGCAACCTGGTATTGATAATTTTTTGTGAAAGTGCCATATCTAAACATCTTATATCCACATACATAAAAAATGTATCGTTTGATTTTGTTAGCCAATGACTGTATTAAAATATTTTAAAAAAATAAGAAAATTAACTGGTTTTTCAATATTCAACATTCAATAAACAGATGGAAATTAGATAGAAATATTTATAAACTACTGCGGAGTACTACACTAAAATTTCATTTCATTATAAAAATTATTATCGTAGTTATATGTGCAAGTGTATGTTCATTGTTTTTAAATGTTTGCAAGTTAGAACGACCAGGAAAAAGAGACCTCGGTATGATATTCCATAAGCGAGTTGTACGACTTAGGAACAAATCACGATATCTTAGAGTACGTTCGAAAGTGATATTGAGGGTATACTGATAAGCATTCATAGCGAGACGGGTGTTACGGCTGAAAGTTCGAGAGCACGGATTGCTACTGGCGATTTCAATGGAGCACTGGTGTTGGAAATAGCAATAAGACAAAGTAAGACAGGAAATTTTACGTTGGTATTCAAGGGTGTTAATTAACTGACCGATATTAGCATCATCTATTAGCTTTATTGCACGGTTTTGAACCCTACCTGACTAGATATCAGCATTGTTCTCCAATTTCGGGTGAATAAATGCCTTATATATTGAGACCCGATCGAAGGAGGTGAAATATTTCTTAAATCGATAAGGAAGCCCAGAAATTTCGCAGCATTTTTGACGACATCGAAAATGTGGTCATTCCAATGTTAGTTGTCATTGACAAACATACCGAGAATTGGAAGTTTTCGGCTTCGACGATGTTAGTGCCATTCATAGATAAAGACTGGCTATTTAAACTTCGCTTTAATGACAGCATTAAGTTTGGAAAAATTAAATTTCACTGTGTTGACAATTCCACAATTGGTTGTGGTGGTAATTTCGGAATATAATGAGCTTAACCTACGCTGCCGTTGCCGATCTGTAGCCGAAGAGCAGGACGTGAGGCCGAGAACGCATATGGAAACGAGAGCACTGTCGTCAGCAAAAGAATGTATTGGATTAGAAATAGCAGACAAGAGATCATTAATGAAAATTAAAAAGAGTTCCAGAGATAGAAAGGAGCCCTGGGGCACACTAGCATGTATTTTGTGAAAATCAGACTTGAAACCATCCAAGGCAATGTGAACTGAGCGTTCCGAGTCGATCCTAAAAGCACGCATTTTCCACAAGGGAAATGTAGAAATATCAAGTGCAACTATCTTGTTTTCGCCAGTATGATGTACGCTTTAGTTCTACTTTTCGATGAAGGATATGGGTGCTGATCTACCTGTGTTTTACTTAGTGCCAAAACAGCTAGTATATACTTATAGACGTGGATGCAGAAAAGTGATTACTTTTTAGTCCGCGTATATTGGCACCGTCCATCTAAATGTCCCTAGTTATAATCATATAAAACACAAAAATATCTATGCTGCTAGGCTCCAATAAGCCTGACGATCGGAGAATTCGATGGTTTCCTAAATGGGCTAACTATAGGTAGCGGAGGTCGGAAACCGGTTGTCATAACCGGAGATTTTAATGCATAGCCGTGGAATGGGGTTGTGCAAAAACAAACAGGGTGGGGGGGGGACAAACTATTAGAGGCAATCATGACCCCAGACTCAGTGTTTTTCAACAGCGGCAATAAACACATAATGGATTCGTGGAAAATAACTAAGGTCTTGCCTTCTGCTAAAAAAAACCTAATCCAAACGAACCCTCTGATCATAGTCGTATAAGTATATTTCCAATTCTCTCTAGGGTATTTAACTTCCCTCTATTAATCTGTGTGTAGATCTCAACATAGTTATTTATTTATTTACTTAGATAAAATCAGACAAAAATTCGCACGTGGATATTTGACAGTGAATCACGGAATATTTTGGAAGGAAAAACTTTATTATTTTGAGTTCAGTCTCAATCTAAATCCCTACTTCAGGGTTTTCAACAGGGTTCTATATTATATAAATAAGTATGATTGTTTTTTGAATATACGTTAATAATGTTGCTGGTGTTGTCAAAATGTATTCTATCATCTATATGCAGATGAGCTACAAACTTACCTCTCATGAAAGGCCTTTTTGTGGGGCAAATGAAGACCTACAGTTTAGTAGAGTGTTAAAAATGTATTTGTCCTTAACTTGTGTAAGTCCCAGGCAAAATTGTGTAGCGTGATCCATTTAATAATTATTAGTTGAATCTGTTTCCTTTTTTTTATTTTTGAACTAGTTTGTGTCCAAAACATAGCAATCGACAAAAATACCGAAGGATCAAACCCAGTTAATTGGCTTGAACTCAACCTTTATACCAATTGGCATTTTAAGTTTTTAACCGATTCAAATTGGTTAGAGGCTATATAAGACAGTGTAATTCCTCATATCTTTCTTTTACTCTGCTCTACGTTCACTTAGAATTTCAGTTTGCAAGTCAAGCAATTTTGGAGCACATGAATTTAACTTCTTGTTCCGGATTTAGTTTTTCCAAAAATACTTTTTCCTTTTCGCGGGACAATGATAGTAAGAGTACAATAAATTGTTCCTGCATCGTACTGTTTGTGCCATAAAAAAAAAAAAACGACAAGACAAGACAAGACGTTTTGCTTAACATGTGAACAAAATGGTGATAATACACTTTTAAGATACATAGGTGATGAACTAAGTGGACTATGTCCTATTTCTACACTTGTGTTCAGTTCACCTGTGGAAAAAGGGTGATAATATGCACCTTGGGATTGACATATTCATGTAATTCACTACTGTGAATTGAATTGTGAATCACCGCCAAAATTGCTGATCAAGCGGCCCACATAACCTCAATAGCACAAATATATATAGACAAACAAAATGAAGTCCAGTGTACAGCAAGCCTTATCAAAAGTACCTCAAATTTAACATGAATCAAAAAACTAGACCTACTCATATACCAGTATATTAGTGCTCTTATCTTTAAAATACACTTATCATACATGTACATGTACGGATATCTATACATATAGATATACATTTGTTATATGCTTAAATCTTTCGATTCCCTTTTTTGTTTTGATTGTTGTATTATTAATTAATCAAAAATCCAAAAAGAAAAAAAAAGTTTCAAAAATAAAGAGAAGAAACAAATCATTTATATTTATATAGGGTTTTCCAATAGGGACTTGACAACTTTGAATTTAATTTGTGAACGCACTCTTTCACAATCATCAAACTGTCACTACCAATTTATTCAGTAATCAACATTTTCATCATGGTAAAGTACACTAACGAGCAAAGTCTGCAAACGTTCTCCGATTGGGTTTTGGAGAAGATGCGCAAAGCATCTTCAGCGACGAAGCTCATTTTTGGCTCAATGGGTTCATAAGTAGCAAAATATGCGTTATTGGTCGGGCTAAAACCCACATGTGCTTCATAATTCACCACTTCATCCACAAAAAATAACTGTCTGGTGCGGTTTGCATGCTGGGAGCGTTATTGGGCTATATTTTTTCGTCGACGATAACGATCGTCACGTTACTGTGAATGGAAGACATGGACTTGGACGACATGTGGTTTCAACAGGATGGTTCCACAAGCCACACAGCACACGCTACAATCGATTTATTAAAGAGTAAGTATGGTGAGCGTGTTATCTCAAGACATGGGCCAGTAGATTGGCCGCCTCGTTCGTGCGATTTAACGCCGCTTGACTATTTTCTGTGGGGCTACGTTAAGTTATTGGCTTATGCCAACACGTCGATGACGTTGTAAGAGCTCAGAGCCAACATTGAACGCGAAATAGCGGCCGTTTCGGCTGTAATATGTGGCCGAGTCGTTTAAAGTCCAACGAATCGACCGCTGCAAACGTGCCAGCGGTGGCCATATGAACGAAGTCGAGTTCCATTCATAAATTTTTTGATTGTACTTCAATCCAATAATAAAGTTTTTTAAATATCTCAAATGGTTTGCCTTTTACCCTAACAGAGGTAAAATTGGATCTTTAGCTAAAATTTGTGCATTAACCATTAACTATTTGCAATACACATATATCATATCAATAATTAGTACCTATATTTAAGTGTATACTTAATCTATTTTTGTTCCAATATGGTATTATATAGTACACATGTAATATCCTTCCTATTTTAATATACCAGGTGTACCGGTATGAAGTGAAAATAAAACACAAATTTTCAATGGGGAAGTAAAAATACCATTTTATTCAAAGTATTGGCCATTGTTGTCGGTAGCGATCTATATTAACGGTTTTACGAGGTTTTAGAAATAAATCCATTTTTCATCGCCAGTAACAATTCTTTGCAAAACTGATTTTTTATCGTCTCTTTAAAGCAAAATTTCACAAGTGGTTTTTCGGTTTTCCATCTGTTTCTCATTCTTTTGAATCTTTCCCATAGCTTTTAAATGGTCAGAGCTGTTGTGCAACATTTAATATTTTTGCCATTTGTTTCTGACTCAAAGTGTCATCTTCATCCAATATTGTTTGCAATTGTTTCGGCTTCAGATTAAAGAAAAAATAGTGACCCAGTTTTTATTATAAACACAATTAGTTGCATTTTCTTTAGATCACTCGGTAGCCCAGTGGTTAGTGGCGCCGGTCATCAAGTCGTGAGACGCAGGTTCAATCCTTATCAAAATGTATCATTTTTTTTTTTTTATTATATACAATATAATATATAATACAATCAACAAGTATAAAGAAATGACGTGATGGATGGTGGAGAGCGTTCCGCTCTTTCCATAAAGGGAGTTGCAAAAGACAACAATACTGTTGCCTGTGCCGTGACGAAAGCCATACAAAGGAGGAGGAGGTTAAAAAGCACTCCTAATTTAACAAAAATAAAAATAAGTGCTGCCTTAACAGCTGAAACAGCGAAAACAACACAACAAAACAAAAAACAATCAGATGATGCATTAATGTACATCTCTGAGGTCCATTATAAGGGGAGCAAGAACAACTTTGCCTCTCTAGCGGCATTTGAGTCGGAAGACGAGGATGAACTCATAAAAGAGATTAACAGCAACATCCAAAATCTGAAGGAACAAGTGCTTGCTATTAAGCAAAATCAAACTGCACGCAGACAGAGGGAGCACTTAGAAGCAGAGATCTCCCAACCAAAAAAGCAACAAGAGCAGAAACAACAACTGCAGCAACAGCAGAAAGAACAACTGCAGCAAACTAAACAGCAGCATCAGAGCCAACAGCAGCAGCAAAAACAGCAACAGCTGCAAAAACAACAACAGCTGAAACCACAGCAGCTGAAAAAATCGCAGCAGCAGCAACAACAACAACAACAACAAAAACAAAAACAACAACTGCAGCAGCAGCAGCAGAAGAAGAAGGAGAAGGTGCCTCCCATCAATACCTATAAATTAGAGGAAAGTGCAACCAAGGACCTGTGTAACTTGGTCATTGGTAACAATTTTAACATTAAGACATTGGGGAACGATCGTCATCCACTGTAATAAAGTGGAGGGCTACGCGAAAGTGAAAGAGCTCCTAAAAGAAACGACGACGGAGCACTTCTCATTTACACCGACGTGTGAAAAGCGGCAATCGATGCTGCTGAAGGGAGTGGAACCGTCTTCTGATCCTGAGGAGATCCTGGCACTGCTCAAAGAGGGCAGATGGCTCAGCTGCAAAAGCAGGTGCAATGTAAGTTGGTCATTGGTAACAATTTTAACATTAAGAGATTGGGGAACGATCGTCAAGCCATCCACTGTAATAAAGTGGAGGGCTACGCGAAAGTGAAAGAACTCCTAAAAGAAACGACGACGGAGCACTTCTCATTTACACCGACGTGTGAAAAGCGGCAATCGATGCTGCTGAAGGGAGTGGAACCGTCTTCTGATTCTGAGGAGATCCTGGCACTGCTCAAAAAGGGCAGATGGCTCAGCTGCAAAAGCAGGTGCAAGAACAGGCCAAGCAGGTGGACCAGATCTACGCGCTGCTGCTGGGCCTAACGCAACACATGTCGTAATGGATACGCACAGGGTGAAGCAAACTTTGAAGGTCCTTGCGGTGAATGTTAATTCACTGATTAAGATCGAACAAAGAGCCTCGATGTTTAAATTGCTACAAGACCAAACTCCTGATGTGCTTTTCGCTAGCGAAATCAAGCTAACCGATAATCACAAACTGGAGTACAATAATTATATTGTTAGAAGAAGAAACCGGCCCAGATCCAAACGTGGAGGTGGTGTCGTGATCTTCATTAAAGAAGGCATAAAATTTCACAGAGTGTACAAGGATGTGTTGCGCAGGTTCCGGGTGTTGGAAGCTGTGGTCATTTACATCCCGCTTCGCAGTGGAAATCGGCTGTACTTGGCCTCTTTTTATGCACCTGAGGCTTCACAATCCACCTCATTCATTACAGAGCTCGACACACTTTTTCAATTTCTGAGGCTGGAATCGGCGGAGAATTATTTTATAATCGGCGGAGATTTTAACGCTTAACACAGAGATTGGGGAAATCATTTGCCAAATACTAGAGGGAACCTACTACTCGATTGGTGGGGTCAGCACGATGTCATGTACAGACTGGGTATTAAAGCGACGGATAACTTGGATGGAAAATTACCTAAAACAAATGGACCAAATAATAAAACAAACTATGGACGCTACAATACCGCGGTGTCGACGTACGACTGACGAAGACCTGTTCCGCAATCCTACTATTGACGCACTGCACCGACAGAAAAGTAGACTTCTGTCAAGACTCAAAAACTTGTACAGACAGTTAACTGGCAGACAAGAGCCGGAGATAAGGACACTGAAGGCGTCGATTAAAAATATTCAAACGTTAATAAAAGAGAA
Source organism: Volucella inanis (assembly GCA_907269105.1). Lineage (NCBI taxonomy): Eukaryota > Metazoa > Arthropoda > Insecta > Diptera > Syrphidae > Volucella > Volucella inanis. The sequence continues at coordinate 118,873,787 of OU026153.1, read as the reverse complement.
TTACAGAATTTCTGTAAGTTTATATTGGAACAACAGGATTCGGGCTGTAAAACCAGCAACCCGAATATGTTTCCGCAAATAAATAAACTATTTCGGAGAAAAAACCAAAAAGACCTTCAGTGCCTTAAAATAGCCCGGACAACAGACAACGAACGGTTACTGACAACAGCAGGTATTGATCTAAATGAGGCCGCTGATGATGACGACTTCTTTGTGATCGAGGATCCACAGGAGAAGGTTGAGGCCATAGGGGCGACTTTCCAGGAAGTATACAAGGCTAATGATACCATTGGCCCTAATTATGACCTTGGTGCACGACTTCTACAATCGAAAGTAGAGAACTGGCGAACCGAGAGCTCTGGTTTCAAATAATGTCATTACCAGAGAGCGTGACCTACTCCCGTTTATTTCGAAGGAAGAACTCCATGAGATCTTCGACACAATCAGGAGTAAGAAATCAGTGGGGATCGATGGTATTCCGAACATCGTGCTTCGACATCTTCCTCTAGAAGCGGTGGACATTTATGTTACCCTGTTTAATAATGCAATTAATAATGCACATTATCCAGCGCATTGGAAAACGGCGGTTTCCCCAAAAAGGGAAAGGATATATCCAATCCAGCGAATCTCCGGTCGATAAGTCTTCTTCCGAAGGTGTTTGAAAAGGTAATCAATAGAGCTCTGTCTAGGTGGGTTGAGGACAAACATATAGTTCCGAAAAATCAATTCGGTTTTAAGGCGGGACACGATATCTCACATGCCGCGTCTAAACTGGTGTCCGATATCCAATGGAATAAAGGCAAAAACCAATGTACTGGTGCCTGCCTTGTTGACTTGGAGAAGGCCTTCGACACCGTATGGTTAGAGGGTCTTTTCTATAAGCTGACTAGGCTGGGGATCAGTAAACCACTCTTTATAATATGTTAAGAATGGTGATGTGACTTCTGTTGGAATATTTCAAATTAAAAATGGTCTTCATCAAGGCGCGGTCAATTCGCCGATCCTGCTCAACATTTATACATATACTTGATAGGTTAAACTATATACTTGATGGGTTCACTTCCCAATACTATTGCGTACGCAGACGATTTTATAGCGTACAGAACAGGTCCTTAATCGATGTCATCAATACTCTCTTGCAGCGTGACTTCGATAAGATAAGACGATTTTGCGGGATGTAAGTTGAAAATCATCTTTCAGAAGTCGGAAACTATTCTCTTTAGGACGCCGTTGTCTAGAGCCTCTAGAGATACCAGAAACAATTGGCGAACGTTCTTGATCATTGGACAACGCGGACAGCCTCTTGCCTGTCGAAATGTGGTCAGATACCTTGGGATCCGGCTAGATCAGTTTCTGTATTTTGACAAAAGTGTAGATGCGGTTCTGGTCAGAGCTAAAGGCGCTTTTGCCCTTAGAAAGAGACTGTTTTATAGCAGTCAACTCGATGCGAGGGTAAGGGTAATCTGCTACATGGCCCTTATCAGGCCCGTGTTGGTATTTGGGTGTCCCGTGTGGTTCAATGTGCGAGCAAGCTTAATGGAAAAGATTCGGGTTTTTGAGAGGGCTTGCCTTAGGGTTTGCCTTCGCTTGTACAGAACACGAGAGTCGGAGTACAAAATTTTTTATCGTAATGAGGTCCTTTACCTAATACGAGTGGACAACTTCGTAATTAAGCTGACTCGAAGGCACATTGCAAGAGCAATGGCCTCGACGAATAACCTGATATCTTAGTTTTAGATCTTATAACCAAACAATGTTGGCAAACCAATGTCTTAATAGGTAGAGATGCCAATTAATGTCGGAGACCAAGTCAAAAGGAGTATTCAAGCCATACTCAAAACCTCATCATCAGCAAAAGCAGTAGGTCTACCTTTAAAATTAAGAGCAAATAGTGAATTAATATAAATTAAAAACAATATAGGACCCAGAACAGAGCCTTGTGGTATGCCCAAATTTACGAACTTAATATCGCTCCTGATCTGGTCAATATTTACCCTCTGCGACCTATTTTCCAGAAACGACCTAAACCAATTAAGCATAAAACCACGAAAACCTGATTTTTCCAGTTTCTTCAACAAAAAATTGTGGTTGACCATATCGAAAGCTTTCGTGATGTCAATAAATAAACGCGCTGTACATCTTTTCGCATCAAGGTCACTGATGCACTGATGCACTGTAATAGTGCATCTTCAGTTGATTTACCTTTTTGAAATCCAAATTGCACTGAGTTAAAGAACTCAGTTTTATAAAAAAAAAATCCCTACCCTATTTTTTTTAAGTTTTTCAAAGATTTTACTGAATACTGGAAGAAGTGAGATAGGCCTGTAATTACATAACTCTGCAGCAAATTCTTTTTTTAACAGAGGCACCACATCTGCACATTTCAAGACTTCTAGAAATATCCCACAACGATTAAAGACATCTGCTAATACGTTTACTAAGAAACATGCAATTTTTTTAAGGACCAGATTCGAAATGCCATCAGCACCACATGAACTCGAATTTTTTAAAGTGCCAATAACTTTAAACACTTCAAGAGGAGTTATGGCTTTATAAAAAAAGCTGTTTCTTTGAAATGGTTCAGCACTACTAATACAGGGCGCACATAAAGAACAAATATGTTTTACTGGTCTAGGTTGTAAGCTAAAGGCTATCTTAGTGAAATAGTTGTCATGTTCAAACGATTATGAAAATACGTATTCCGGCAATTAGGAACCGCCTTTTTTATTTCAGCGCACAATTTTTTATATTTACGTTTTAAGCTCATATTACTGGGGTGCCTATAGCATTTGATCCTAAGCTTGTTTTTGTACAAGGTTTAAGTTTTTCGCTTAATTTTGGCAGTTAAGAAAGAGGAACAGCTTAAAATATTTATATTAAGGATATTAATGAAAGAAGTTATAACAATTCATTACGATTTTTCTTTACCAACACCATTATATTATAGAACCCAATGACTACATAGAAGCAAAAAGGACACTGAGAACTTCAGATTTGAAAACAGCCATTTTTAAATATTTCTCAATACAGTACAAGTAGTTGTTCACTCCTAGTTATGCTTTTCTTATTCATCTTTTCTGCTTCTTTTTTGTTATGGTACTATATTATCTTATATTTTCCTTCTCTTTTGACTCTATTTTCATATATTTTATTTTCATTTATTTTGTTCAACTTGAAATCATGCATATTTTTAAAACTAACTACAATTTTTCATAATTTTTGCTAATTGTTTATATTGTAGCTTATTTTTATTTCTTTTTTTTTATAAAGAACTTAACACTTAAGTGGGTATGAATACACTTATAATGTCTTAGCATGTGTTAAGTTTTCTTGGAAAATAGGATAGAGAGGGAAAAAAAATGTTTCGGATCAGTGGTTATTTCGCTCCATGGGTGGCATCCACCATTTAATGGGGAGACTAAATTTTTAGCTGAAGTTGGCCTGTTGTTGATTTCCAGTTGACTACACATCATATGTAGTCCTTTTATGTATACCTTTTAGTGACTTTTCTCCAGGGCGCGGGCCTTCATGCCAGAGTTGGCGCCGACGGGATTTTCATAGAACTACATACAAATTCTATGAAAAGTTTTTTCAGAAAATTGCCTCGCACGGAATTCGAACCCGCGACTCTCTGCTTGAAGAGTCTATGCATACACGACTATACCACGGCTACCAACCTTGTGGGTGGTTGGGATGCGATTACCATTTGAGGCACGGCTTCATTTTGAAATTGCTTAATTTGAAATTAATATTTTAAATAAACAATTGAATTTGAATATCACTATAGCAAACACACAGTTTTCTAATCTTAATATACAACATTGGACTCCTCTAATCTTCCGTTCGACCAACATTAACTTGAATCACTACTTTCTTGCAGGCAATGCCACAGGAACACGTACTGTGAAAAGATATGACCTAAAAATCAAAAATATGACCTAATCAATGCAATCGCAAGAGACCACCACAATCCTTGCCAAACGCGTATGCAGAAATCTTTCAACAATTCCCATGCCACCAGCATCAAGTTCCGAAAGGGTGATGCTACCATTGTGCTATTAGAGATTAAGCAATCCATTTCCTGCCGGCAAGCACATTCAGTGTGACAACGATCGTAGAAGGAACGTTCGAAGCGACGCTGCAGCGAAGGATGACAGTCTATCGTGATTCCTACGAATAAAGAATATCGTCTTCACCAGAAGAAGAAAAAATAGGTTTTGCCATTAGGTAAAAATAATGTGTTAAGGCAAAAAGACCCGTACAGAAAGAAACCAATAGAGATGATAAAGAAAACCTTGTAGTAGGGTCACAGTCGGTACTATCAAAATGGAAAATTTTCTCCAAATTGTATAACGGCGACGAAGCCCAACATCCCGCCGTCAGGCAGAATAGACCATTCAACTTAGACGATAATAGCAAAAACTTCCGTCCAAGTGACCGAAACGAAGTAACGGAAGCAATATCTCAGTTGAAATCCAACAAAACAGCTGGACCTGACGGCCTAATGGTCGAGGTTTTTGAATCTGCTAGAGATGACTTTGTGGACAGCATACACCAACTCATTTCACAGGTCTGGTCAGAAGAGTGTATGCCTGATGAATGAAACTTACCATCGTTTGCCCGATCCGAAGAAGGAAGCCCCGCCATCTGCGCCAACTATAGTGACAAAATTCTACTCAACATCGCATACAAAATTTCGTTTGCTCAATAGTGTAAATGCCTGAAACCCCTTTTCAACAATGTGATTGGTCCGAATCAGTGCGGTTTCAAACAACGAATAGCAATGGACCAGCAGACCTTGGAAAAACTCACGAGGTCCAAATCGATACCCACCAATTTTTCATCGATATTAAGAAAGTTAGTTAGTTATTTTATTTGTGATCAAAACTTAAATTTGTATAACTATGTTTAAGATTCTACAAAGATACGGTCTTATACATACCTTACTACTGAAAAATTATTAAAATAATACAATTAGACAGAGAAAAAAAAAAACAATAGATTTGAAGAAAAATTACAATTAAAAAACCTTCTTTAGAATGAGTACGCCGCTTGGACAGAGAAGAGAGAAGAGCTTCGGTGAGAACTAAAAACACAAGGTTTGATTTCAGCTTATTTAAAGAATAAATAAGTAAATATAAAAATAAATAGATAAATGAAAAAATTAATAATAAATAAATAAATAAATAAATAAATTAATAAATAAATAAATAAATAAATAAATAAATAAATAAATAAATAAATAAACAAATAAATAAATAAATAAATAAATAAATAAATAAATAAACAAATAAAAAAATAAATAAATAAATAACAAGTAAATAAGTATATTACATAACCCAAATAAATATTTTAAAGGAAACAATCATAGCAATAAATAAGTTAGTTTACATTTAACCACTGAGTTATTTGGATAATAATTTAGAGGTCAGTATTACAAAGGTAAGTTTAAAATCAAGTCGTTGTCAGATGTTAAACGTGAAGTGTTATATTTTTCATGCAGTCTAGCGATTCTGTCGATGACTTTTGCCAATAAGTTAGCTTATGTAGTTCTTCAGTAGAGAAAAACCAGGGAAGATTTAACATGGTTTAAAGAACTTTATTTTGAGCTGTTTGAAGCCTAAGTATTTGACTTTTGGCATACTTACCTCAGACAGGACACCCATAGAGATTATAGATTGAAAAATGGCCTTATAAATTAAAATCTCGTTTTCGTTGCTCATTTTAGAATTCCTACAGATAAACGGATGTAGTGTTCTAGTGGTAATGTTAATTTTTTTTATTGTTTCTTGAATATGTAGCTTAAAAGTCAGTCGTGTATCTAAAGAGATCCAAAGATACTTGGCACTCGATCTCCACTCAGTGTGATTGCCATTAAGGGAAAGATTGTGGCTTGGAAGGAAACAGGCTTTTCTATTTCGAGTAAAAAAGAGAGCCTGAGTCTTAGAAGCATTTTTTTTTAATCTTCCAATTATTTTAGTATTCTTGGACTATGTTTAATGAGGATTGCAAATTGATGACAATATTAGAACCAATTGCATCAGACGAATAGATGCAAATATCATCCGCGAATAAGGCAAAATTTGAGTTGGTAGGTATAGGAAAGTCAGAGGTGTATAAATTAAATAAAATTGGGCCAAGCACTGATTTTTGCGGTACTCCGGCTTTCACAAGGTTTGCCCTTGATAGTGACCCATTTGCGAAGACCCTTAAGCTACGAAACGTCAAAAAGGACTGCATTATTTTTACAATGGACAAAGTGAAGTTGTGTCTTATCATTTTATGCAACAAAGCTTTATGCCAAACAGAGTCAAATGCTTTTTCGACATCTAGTAATATTAAGCCAGTGCTTTTTCCTGTTGTAAATTCATTTTTTATATTTTTTGTAATGCGATGTGCTTGATGAACTGTGCTAAAAGGCCTGAAACCGAATTGTTCTCTGGGTAGAATGATGTTCGCATCCATGAAGGCCACGATTTTATTTTTAATTATTTTCTCGAAACATTTACTAAGACAACTTAACAGACTTATTGGCCTACAGCTAGAAGTGACATTCGGGTCTTTACCAGGTTTTAAGACGGGTACAACTTTGGCCTTTCTTCGAGCATTCGGAAAATACCCAAGCAGAAAGCAATAATTAAATAGACGTTGGAAATATTTAATTCCCGCTTCAGAAAGATGTTTGAGACATGCATTTTTAATTTCATCCAAGCCAGAAGCTTTGCGTGTTTTTAAATTTGCTACAACAATTTCAACTTCATCTTTAGATACACAATTAGAGTTCCTGTTGCAAATGTACGAATTGAGAATACCCATAGACTGTTCAACTAAAAATTTATCACTGGGTGAAGATGTGATATTATTGGTGATCAAATGGTTATCAGCAAATTCTATGGCTAGGGCGTTCGCCGTATCCGTATTTGAGATCAATATTGAAATCCCTATTGTTTATAGAGACGAGCCACATATGTAGAGCGAGATTGAGTTTTGGTATCCCTGCCTAACTCAGCCGTTTGTGCTGAATGATGATATAGAACACTTGCTGCTCCATCAAGGTCGATAACGACTTTACTGAGACATTTTATGTATAAAAAGGTTTAAAACAATATGGCGCTTTGTCATGTGATATATTTAACACCGTGCTTGATATCCTGCCGATACTTGGCAAAATGAAGTATATGCAGTCCACAGGAAGGGATACACAACATCGAGGAATTAAACAGAACGTCACAGTGGACAGCAATATTTTTGAAGTCCGCCTTTGCTATGCTATAAATTCTGCCAACGGCAACTCATCCCAGTCCGGCTTTATGGTGCTAAAACATGGACTCCTTCGAAAGCGGATGAGGATATCCTCAGTTGTTTCGAGAAAAAAATCCTTCATGTAATACAGTGTCGGACATTAATACAAATAAAATAGTAGAGTCTATTGAAGCAAATAGTGAAAAAAATGCAGTCAACAATTATATGTTTCACAAAGAAAGGAATTTTTGGCTGACGTAGTCATCTTCGGAGTTTCCCATCTAACGAGTAAAGTTTTCAGTTTCTTTAATCAAAATTTCAGTAATGATAAATACATAAAAATATGTAGAAACACTAAGTGGGGACTGGTCAACGTCAAACTTAAGAAGGATAGAGAAAGGTTTGCAATTCATAATCTTGAAAATCTAAAAGGTATTACCGAGGAACGAGCAAACGATAAAGCTTTCATCTGAAACGATAATTTCTTATAAGTACTCCTTTTTGTCAATAGTTATACCATAATTAGACCATAAAGTCGATGAACTTAGACTTATATTTATCAACTCCAAAGTTTACATAGTTTCAACCAAACTGACAACACTTAAAAGTGGATGGTTACAAGCTATTTCGATTCGATAGGTTTGTGCGTTCTTGGGGTGGAGCTGCAATATATATACGCGAAGCATTAAAACAAAAATTCGTGTGCGAGTGAGTCAGAAGTTGTCCTACCAACTTTCATTTCGTAAGTATAACGGGTTATCAAGAGAAAGTAATGATTGGATTCGTATACAGATCAAATGGCCTCATTTCATTTGAACCAATTTATAATACTCCACAAGAAATATCATGTACTTTCAATCAATTTATCATGTACAGCGAAACCTAAGACTGAGTTTACACTCAACAAGAAGTTCTTCTTACGCGTTTTATTTTGATTTAATAAGATATTTTGCATATTTTGAAGTTTTTTACGTTCTTTAAAAACTAAGCGCTGCTGATAACTGTGCTAGATCGAGAGGTTTAGTCGTTTTTAGACGGCGCAATAAATTTGTCTCGTCAAGGATCTATTGAACGGAAATATTCGTATGTCTTTGTATTCGAATTTTGTGTTTTCGCGCAAAAAATTTTCATTTCGTTCTGAACGTTTTCGACTCCTATGACTCTGTGGATATCATCGTTTCTAATGTACCACGCTGCATTTACAAACCCTTGGAGAATTTTGTTTTGGAATGTCTATAAGACGATAACGTTACTATTTTTGGTACAACCCCAAAGCTGTATACCAAATGTCCATACAGGTTTTAGCACTTGCTTATATAGCAGCAATTTTTTTTCTAAATTGAGCTTGAAATACTCTCGAAGAAGCCAGTACAAGTCTCTCCAGTATTTTATTTATTTATTATTTTGTATTGCGTTGATAAGCACAGGTAGATCTTAAGCTCTTCACGTGATTTATTATTTTGTACTGCGTTGATAAGCACAGGTAGATTGTAGTTTTCTTGAGACTGAAATTAACATGGATAGACTTGTTTGTTTAAGCGCGATTCGCAAAGTATTCGAAACTGTAGAATATTATATTCTTTGTTCGAAACTTCAGTTGAAATTGAATTTCTAACGTCTGCTGCTAACTTTATTTTTTCCTATCTAGAAGGGAGGCAGCAAAAAGTTGTAGTTGGTGAGCACTCCTTGGCTAACTTACAAATTAAGTACGAAGTACAAAAGGATTGCCCTATTCATTTGTTGGCACATAATACTCATTATCTTGATTAATGAGAATCTTCAGGGAATCTCAGATTGGTCGCCTAACAATAACTAGCATTTAAATTCCCTATAGTTTACTCCTATTATGACATGCAAAATTTGGATATATCTCATTTCTCTAGAATTCACTGTCAGAAAACCCGATATAATATCCCAGGTCTGTAAAAAAACCTGGGCTTAATATTTAATAGGACCTTAACTAACTTGGATTATAAGTTAATACATATGATTTTATTCTACTTGTAAATAAATGTTCGATACATATAATCTGCTTACAACTGACTGCATTGCAGACAGCAAATCAAGGTGGATAACTACTATACGTATGAGTTTTCAACAAGAGTAATTCCTTTCATTAAAAACAAAGTTTAAAAATGGCTCATTTGTTATACTTTTATGGTAGTTTAAATGCAATACTGAACTAGCTTTTTGACCTTACATTCGTTAAGAACCAATATAAGATTTTCCGATGACAAGCATCTTCCTATAAAATGTTTCGCATCTTTTCTTATCTTAAGGTTACATAAGTAACACAAGAGCGAAAGACTATGTGGAAAGTAATTAACGTTAAAAAGCCCTCCCCTCAACTTAAATATTGTTCCTAATTCATTGGTGTTGTACCTATCTTGGAAGTAGTCATTTTCACATAAGTTGTTATTTAGGCTGCTATAAGTCATCCTATATACAGGGTGTCCCAGTTTGGCAATATAATGCTTAAAGGATATATTCCTGAAGTTCCGTCGAACAAAAAATTGTATGGCAAGGTGGGGATCTGTTCTCTCTCCATTTCAAGTTACAGCCCATCAGAGTGGGTGACCTTTAATTTGGAGGTGTAACCACTTTAAGCGCTATAACTTCTAAACTAGTACAGGTACAAAAACAGTTTAGTAGTGCATACAAGTCTTAAGTGCTTTGGGTACCTCTGTGCAGCAACAAAAAAGTTATGGCTCGTTAAACTCAAAATTATGAAAACTTGCGATTCCATTTTTTTACTTAAATGCATTTTATCTCAAAATTTTTCCTTAATAAATTTTCTGAGATCATATGAAATTTTTATTCTCGTAAAAATTTCCGTTTCATTAGTACTTCCCTTCGCCCGAGATAGGTGCAAACATCTTAAGGGTACATAATATCCCTTGTACGCGTGCTAATTACAAAAACTAAAAAATACTGGCGAAACAGACTAAACCAAGAGGACACAAGTTTCCTTGGTACAAAGCTCCGCTCCTAATAGTCTCCTATATAATGGTGCTATCGATTTGAGTTTAGGAAAATCACGAATATTTGTAGTTCTATATTATTTGCAAGTCTGTTTATAAAACTACACGCTATGGAAAGTTGATCAGAGTTGTTGATTTTAATTCCGTATCTAAAACGTAAATATTTCATGATCATATTTAAGTTACCTATAATCAGTATAGAGGCGTTTGAGTCCATCTCTTTTATTTACCAGAATTATGGGGCTGCGAATTCCGAAGAACTTCTTTGGACGACGCCTTCCTTGAGCCATTCTTCAATTTGATTATCTACTACAATACTTCTTTCTCCAAACGTGATAACCTTCGTGGATTTTGAAAAATCGGTCCTCATATTTCAAAATAATTTTCATTTCAAATTGATCCTTTTTTTTAACTACCAGTTAATAATCTTGGTTCCCTACATTACAAAAACTTTTCGAACTTTCTAGTTTTTACATCGCCAATAAACAATTGAGTGTTCGATAACAAATGCTGGCTTAACATCATAAGAATTGGTAGATATCGGTTGAAATAACATAAATAATCACGTCGAAACAATTACCATCACAGAGAATCTGGGTTTTGAAACTTCCTAACGTTTTGACTGTATTTTCAGATAATCCCCTAAGCTTTAGTTTATCTTACTGCAATACTAGTGAGCCTAACCTAGCATGCTCGCTTGCTTGTAACAGTGTAACCTTACTACCGCGCGCTAACGGAATGTCCCGTGCTCCTGAATTCAACTATTTAATTTTGACATTGAAGCCATGTTAGCTTTCCTCATATCTGTTGGGACACTGAGGCGCTTTGTTTCTAAATCCTCGGCACTTAAAACACTGGATCCTTTCTGTTTTATCCTGCATTCCCCCGCCAGATGGCCCTTGTTTCCACAGTTGAAGCAGGCCGCAATTCTCGACTCTGGAACACGATGCGTAAAACGACTTTCCTTTCAACTACTAACTTCAAAATTCGATTTAAAAAATGACTGATAACTGTTGGTTCCCAACACAGTTAATTTTCTTTATTTCATTTTTTGAAATAAAAGGCCACTGAAAATCCTTTTTTTACGCAAAATTTAATACGAGTTCTTTGTTGCATATTTAAATCCATTTCTAAAATTGTAAAAAAAATCGCCAACACACACAATTTTGAAAGATGTACTCTTGGCTACGTAACTTTTGCAAATGTCAAGCTATGATGCCTAAATCTTAGAGGGAATGTCAACAACAGATGTACCAACTTAACAAAAAAAAACTGAACTCAAATCGGAACAATGGGAGCGCCACACGATGACACCACCGGGAACTTTTTGATCAATGTACTGAGTTGGGGTGGATTCTGACTGGAAACACCAACAATGCTGGTCAGGCCAGAACAACAAGACTACAAAACCACTTCAACTCATTGGATGCTCAACTAAGAAGGTTTTTGGAATTAGAAGAAGATCTAGAGGAAAGAAAATAACAAAGAAAAAAAAAGTTATATGAGCAATATTTCCAGAGGACCTACAGAAGAAGAGAAGACGGTAGATACGAGGTCCAACTACCATTTAAAAATGAATGTCGTCCAAAACTCGGGAATTCCATAAAACCCGCAATGTCCAATTTTTTTCAAATAGAAAGACGACTCATATTAGATTAGAAACTACAAAGGCAATATACCGACTGTATCCAGGAATACCTTACCCTTGGGCACATGAAGGCGGTAACCCATGGGAATCAAATCTCAATAAAAGCGCATAAAATCCTTCCACATCATACGGTATTTAAGGAAACAAGTAGCACCACAAAAATTCGGGTGGTATTCGATGAGTCGTGCAAGTCATCAAATGGTGAATTCTTAAATCTAATGGTGGGTCCCCGCTTACAGGTAGACATTGTACAGTTGATTGCAAAATGGAGAAAGTATAAGGTAGCATTCGTTGCGGATATCAGCATGATGTACCGTAAGATATGGATAGCATCTGCTGATACTCCTTATCAGCTGGTTTTGTGGAGAAACTATCCCAAAGATTCCTTAAAAAATTCAGTCTAAAAACGGTTAATTTTGGCACTGCATCAGCACCATATCTGGTAGTGCGAACCCTAAATCAGGATGACCTGATTTACGGAGCAATTAATGAATCCGAAGTGATTAAGCTTCAACGAGATAGTCTGGACACATTGAAGTCGGTCGGATTCAATCTTAGAAAGTGGCAAGTAATTCCGAAAAGGTATTAGAACAAAAACCTGAAAGTGAAAGGGAAAACAATCTTCCACTAAACCTTGACTCCATCGATATTATTAAGACCCTCGCAATTCTATGGCACCCAGCACAAAATGTGTTCAAATTTAATATGAACTAACCAGTAGTAAAAGCATACACCAAGAGATCTATCTTAGCAGATATTGCTCGTTTGTTTGATCCCCTCGGGTGGATCTTGCCTTGAATCATCAAGGCGAAACATATTTTACAACAGCTGTGGCTTCAAGAGTTAGCATGGAATAGCCATGAATCTAAGGAGATCGAAAATAGTTGGGTAACCCTACGTAATAATTTTAGTGCTCTTGAGGACATTAAAATACCGCGATGGGTAAAATATGAAGATTCCGCTTAGGTGAAGATACGTGGCTTCAGCTACGCCTAGAAGAAGGCTTATGTAGCCGTAGTATACTCCCGAGTCACAAGAAATAGGAAAGAAAACATAAACATCTTAGCATCAAAAACAAGAGTTGCCCCAGCAAAATGCGTCTCACTAAGCGTCTATGTGCAGCACTTCTCTAAGCAAAACTGCTGCGTCTCATATCACGAGCAATGAAATTCACCAATCCTAAAGTCTTCAGATGGAGTGACTCAATGATAGCTTTAGCCTGGATAAAAATAAATCCGTTAACCCGAACAAATTTTGTAGCCAATCGAGTGGCAGAGATTCAAACGCTCACTAGTCCGATGATGTGGAGGCGCGTCGAGTTATGTGCGCATAACGTGCCTTATGCATGTACATATATTTATCTCTTTGTAATATGATATATTTATATTGTAATAATAAGCTGTCTTTATTTACAAATTTATATGTAAGGTCAATAGTCACATATCCATTTACTAAATTCTTTCGTCCAAACACTCATATGTGTACATACACATAACACATATATACATATACATGTATACATCTTAGTCTATTATATTCCTATTTATTATGCCTATTTCTAAATAATATACCTAATACCACATGCACTACATCCATCCAAAAAAATCAATAATCATATATGCACGGATATTATATGTACTCGTATACATATACAAGTAAACAGGGTGTCCCCTAATGCGTCAAGTTTAATTTGACAAATGATTCTTAGGTATACCACCTTGATCAATAAACGGAATAATCACCGTGTGGCGCTCCCATTGTTCCGATTTGAGTTCTGTTTTTTTTTTTTAAGTTAGTACATCTGTTGTTGACATTCCATCTAAATCCTAGCGTCATAGCTTGACGCAAGAGTTACGTAGCCAAGAGTTCATCTATCAATCTTGTGTGTGTTCGCGATTTTTGCAATTTTAGAAATCGATTTAAATTTGCAACAACGAACTCGTATTAAATTTTGCGTAAAAAAGGATTTAATGGTGCGTGAACGTTGAAAATGTTGAAAAAGTGTTCCAACAACGATTCTCTAAAAAACGTTCGTCTACCAGTGGCACGAGCGGTTCAAAAGTGACAGACCATCGACATCGAAAACCTACGAAAACATTGATGAAGCAAAAGAAATGTTGGTCAATAATCCCAAATTAACCATCAGAGAGATAGCGGAGGACTTGAACATTGCCTCCAATGTCAAGACATTTTGGTTAATGATTTGGGTTTCCGTCGTGTAGCAGCAAAGTTGGTGCCAAAAGACCTCAATTTCATGCAAAAAAGAGACCGTGTTGACATCGCTGAAGAGATGATTGGCGAGGCTGAATTCTAGCCCACATTCATCCAAAGGATCATAACTGGAAACGAGGTGTGGTTTTGTGAGTACGACGCGCAATCCAGACATCAGGCAAGTGAATAGCATTCACCAAATCAGCCGAGACCAAAAAAAGCATGTCGTTTTCAGTCAAAAAAGAAGGCAATGCTCACGGTTTTCATGGATTACAACGGTGTAGTGCATCATGAATTTTTGCCAGAAGGCCAGACAGTAAACAAGGAGTATTATTTGGGCGTTTTGAGACGTTTGCGTGAACCAATTCGCCGAAAGAGACTAGAATTGTGGGCAGAGAACTCGTGGATAACGCACCATCGCACAGTGCCATCATTATTCGTAGTTTTTTGATGAAAAATGCAACAAATACCATCAAAGAGCCACCGAATTCATCTGATTTGGTTCCATGTGACTTCTTTCTGTTCAATCGAGTTAAAGAAACCACTATGGGGAACGCGTTTCAGCAGCCGAGAGGAAGTAATGGAAAAATCGCAGGAAGCGCTGACGAACATACCGAAAACCGAATATAAAAAATGTTTCGAGGATTAGATCAAGCGCTGGCATAAGTGTATTGCAGTTGATGGGGATTACTTTGAAAGAGACAATATAGATTTAGATGAATGTACTTCTTTTTAATTTTCTGAATAAATTCCTGGAACCAAGCTGTTATTCTAAGAAAAAATCGTTCTACAGTAAAAGTTTCTCTAATGTTGACATCATTTATCGAGCATTTAGTAAATGGCTTACTTTAATGTACCCTGACCCGTGTTAATGGAAATTGGTCTGTTAGTACTAATGGTAAAAATTTTGTTCAGGAATTTGTTTTTAGAAGAAGTTTTGGCCTTTGTAACTGCGTTGAAATAAAGTTGATATTTTGTTTTCAGATGTCCAATTTTAAAGCCTGTTCCATTTTTCTTGCCCATCCTAAGTTTTGACTTTGTTACTTTTCTCCAGAAAATGCCTAAATAACATAATGTTTTACTATTTTTTTTATGAACGTAACAATAGCAAAAAAAAAAAATCATCATTAAGTATCTAGAAAAACCCATTGATTTTATGATACTTGGGAAAACTTGCAGCATACAAAAAAGGAAAACAGTTGACAATACTCGTCAGAGTGGTTTTTCACGAAGTAATAAAGTTCAAATGGTTTTTTTTTTTTAAATTGCAAAGCTATTAACAAGTTTTAAGGCGTGCCCGTATATTTGACTACCTTGCTAAACCCTCATTTCATTACCCTGTTCCTTAAAAGTTCTCAGAAGCAGAACGAAAATATTAGTTAAATAAAAGATTAGTAAAAAAAAATTACTCATCAGTTTAATTTTTTTGCCAAAGTTATAGTTGCTTTGAAAAACTATTTGAAATGTCATTATTTACAAACCAAAAATACACAGACATTATTTACGTTTATGAACTTTATTCTAACCGGTGACTTCCTCTTGAAGGAGTATTCGGAAAAAAAGTATCGAAGGTTTTGAGAAAAGGGATCAGTTTCAAATACACACGAGAGTTCCGCAAGTAAGAAGAATTTCGGCTGATAAAAGAATAATGGAACCTATTACAACTGATCCATCAATCAGCATTAGATGCTTAACGTTGCAATTCAATGTTTCCAAACACAAAATTTCGAATGTACTGCATGGAGAAAATCGTTATACATACCACCATACACCTATGCAGGAACTCCTTCCCGATGATTTGAAAAAGTGACCTGAATTTTCTATCTGGGTGGATGACAACGAGTTTATAAGCAGAACTCTTTGGACAGACGAATTCAATTTAGAAGAGATGAGATCACAAATTTTTATAGCATTCATCCAAGACATAAGTCATTTCAAAACAAATTCAGCGTCAATATGTGGGCAGGTGTAGTTGGAAAAAAGTTTCAAACTATCACATAAGCTGAATTCTACTATCTGCAGTTTTTGCGAAATAATTTATCAGAACTTCTGGAGGATATTCCACTGATTTAACTTGTTTCATCATATTTCCAACAGGATCTTGCTCCAGCCAACTATGGTCATGATGTTAAGAATTAAGCTAGATGGTAAAGGTAACGGTAACCGTTGGATAGGAAGATCTCCTAACCTATAGGATTGGATTTTTTTGTACAATTCTTTGTAAGAATGAAAGAACTTATTTATTTTACCCAAATAAAAACTTAAAGTGAATTGGAAGAGCGTGCTCTTGTAGCGTCATCAAAAGTGAGGCAGCAGTTAAAGTCAATGAGCATTCGCAGTGAAATCCAAAAACGGGCTCTAGCATGCATACAAAACCAAAGAAGACTACTTGAGTACCTCTTAAAATTGTTTTAGTGCACAAATATAATGAAAATTATCTAAAACCACATAAAATCATTTATTATTCATAGCTTTTGTAGCTTAAAGCCGAAAAACTTTTGTTTTTTTAATTTTATCTAGTATCATAATATCTATGGGTTTTTCTGCTAATTTGATTATGATTATTGTTACGTTTATACGAAAAAAATTGTTAAACGTTCTGTTAATTGGGCATTTTCTGGAGAAAACTGACAAATGCAAATGATTCTTTTAAAAATAAAGTCCTAAGCGAAGTTTCTACCATTGTTGTTAAAAACAAAAAAAGACACCAAATTTACCATTATTGCTCCAAAAAAATGGAAATGTAATTTATTTTGGTCTTGCTATTTCTAAGTTGCAATATGTCATCACAAGTTGGGGAGGTGCATATAATAAATATTTCGGACTTCTGTTCATAGCTCAAAAACATATAATTTAGATTATAAATCGATTGTAATCGATTTACTCAACGCTACTGTTTTATTTAAGGACCAACGCATTTTACCAACGAGACAACAAAAGAGACGAGCGTGGGTGGCCGTGGCTCAAGTGGACTGGCTTCCAAATCGGAGGTTCGGTGTTCAAATCCCAGCCTTGCCCCAAAGACATTCGCTTTTTTCAGTTAACAAAAGTTAATAAGATAAGTAGTTGACTAGAAATCAAAAACAAACCAAAGTCCACTAATATTTTAGTCTCCCCCGTTAATAGCTAGATGCCACCAATGGAGCGAAATAACCACTGAGCTCCTTTTCTCTCTCTCTGTACGTTAATATATTTGGTATTGAGTATTGAGAGATGTCCTAAAAAAAAAAAAAGTGGTCATACCCAGTAGGAACTCTCAAATATACAACTCAAAAGAACCTGCCAATTTCTACTCTGGTACAGCCCTACAATTTTGAAAAAGCTTCCACTTTTTATCAGAACAACTTTCAGTTTTCAATCCCTCCTTAGAAAAGTGATTGACTATGCTTAAACTTTGACTAGACTTAAAAGATCTATGCACGTGTTTAGTTTTTGGGAAAATGGGACAGAAAGAGAAGGAAAGATTTTTGTGCTTACTGGTTATTACGCTCCATTCATGGCATCCAATATAAAAGGGCTACATCTTGTGTAAAATTTGATGATTTTTGGACTTTTTTTGAAAAAAAAAACTACTGCATCAAATATTTTATAAATTAGAGTATGTATTTGAATATAAATAATCAATACATATTGAAATTTTCAAAGGAAAAAATTAAATTTTCGGCTAAAATTACATTTTTCTAACAACCGAAAAACTGGAGAGTCATTGTATTTAAGGATGTAATTTCGAAAAAAACGCGTCTAAAGATAAAGGGATTGATTTCATTGTTATAAACATATATATATCATACTAAGTAGCAGATCAGCTCTCATCCAAGCCCATATAATTCACCTCCCTCTTCTTCAAAAAGCGCCTGCTGGGCTGTTGAAGCCCTTCTTCGATCGACCATCTTTCGAGCCAGCCTGACATTTGGCGATGCTCTGCTACTCGTAGACTTGTTTCATCTTTTCTCGCGGCATTATCTCACTCACATCACATTAAATATTTTTAAAATAGATGTATAACCATTATTAAATACTGAAGTAGCAAAGTGATTTGATAATTCAACAGCTTTGAGACCACTGTGGAGGTGTTTCGAAGCAAAGTGCCAAAGTAAACCCTTGTAGCTTTGGTTATTATCCTGCGTATTATTAATCTTACAACTATCAAGCAACTCACACCGAGAGAAGTCTCCGTATAATGGCTTCAGAGCTTTTGGAACATTTGGATCAAGTGTGAGATAATCGTGCTTGAACTTAGTCAAGTTCATTCCTTTAGCCTCCGCGCGGCGATAAGCGCACCAGCTCCCTACGTGTTCTGAACAGTTTTCATGGTCTAAATTGTTATCAGTCCAATTCAAAAGATGAAATGTAGCCCAGATTGCTTATATATTTCATCTTGATGTCTCATGATTGCTAGGGTGAAAAACTTTTGACAGTTTATTTTGGCGTGGTTTTACTTTTTCTTCCTAAGTCCTCATTGGCTTTTTTCAAACTACGGCAGCGTGATTCCATTCTTTATTTAACATGCAGATAGCGCTTTAGTTTTTCTACAGGGATATCATATGTATTCAAATCTAATTATTTTTTTATGTGGCACTATCACCATCACCAATAAACCGCGAATATTGCACCCCGTATTTACTAATCGAGCAACCAAATATGTATTTTACACTGTCGACTTCCATTTCTGAAGACGATTCTTTTTGATTTTTTGGGTGTAGTGGGAGCTGTTCTTCGTAAGCTTCAGAATCGCTGTCTTTTTTATCCCAAAAGACACAACTCTGACAGTAAGAAGATTTTAAACACGAATCGAATCGCAGCAATACGATCAATCAAACCGCAAAAAAAGATTAATATCATTTATTTCGATACCCATGCGCGTTCGTGTTGGAATCACTTATATAAATTAAAATTAACAATGCAATAATTATCAGGCAGAAAGAAAACTTACCGTTTTTTACGTAAAATGATTTACACTAATGGAAGAAAGTAATTTCAGGTCATTGTCGCGTGCGTGAAACAATGCACTTGTTGAGAAATCATTTTGGTGAGCACTTAATTTCACGTTTTGCTACGGTAAACTGGCCGCCTAGATCATTCGATATCACTCCTTTGGACTATTTTCTCTGGGGGTATGTAAAGTCTCAGATCTTCAGAAATAAGCCGGCTACGATTGACGCTTTGGAAGCCAAAATTACTCATGTTAACCGCGAGATATTTTAAGGCGTGCCCGTATATTTGACTACCTTGCTAAGCCCTCATTTCATTACCCTGTTCCTTAAAAGTTCTCAGAAGCAGAACGAAAATATTAGTTCAATAAAAGATTAGTAAAAAAAAATTACTCATCAGTTTAATTTTTTTGCCAAAGTTATAGTTGCTTTGAAAAACTATTTGAAATGTCATTATTTACAAACCAAAAATACACAGACATGATTTACGTTTATGAACTTTATTCTAACCGGTGACTTCCTCTTGAAGGAGTATTCGGAAAAAAAGTATCGAAGGTTTTGAGAAAAGGGATCAGTTTCAAATACACACGAGAGTTCCGCAAGTAAGAAGAATTTCGGCTGATAAAAGAATACTGGAAACTATTACAACTGATCCATCAATCAGCATTAGATGCTTAACTTTGCAATTCAATGTTTCCAAACACAAAATTTCGAATGTACTGCATGGAGAAAATCGTTATACATACCACCATACACCTATGCAGGAACTCCTTCCCGATGATTTGAAAAAGTGACCTGAATTTTCTATCTGGGTGGATGACAACGAGTTTATAAGCAGAACTCTTTGGACAGACGAATTCAATTTAGAAGAGATGAGATCACAAATTTTTATAGCATTCATCCAAGACATAAGTCATTTCAAAACAAATTCAGCGTCAATATGTGGGCAGGTGTAGTTGGAAAAAATTTCAAACTATCACATAAGCTGAATTCTACTATCTGCAGTTTTTGCGAAATAATTTATCAGAACTTCTGGAGGATATTCCACTGATTTAACTTGTTTCATCATATTTCCAACAGGATCTTGCTCCAGCCAACTATGGTCATGATGTTAAAAATTAAGCTAGATGGTAAAGGTAACGGTAACCGTTGGATAGGAAGATCTCCTAACCTATAGGATTGAATTTTTTTGTACAATTCTTTGTAAGAATGAAAGAACTTATTTATTTTACCCAAATAAAAACTTAAAGTGAATTGGAAGAGCGTGCTCTTGTAGCGTCATCAAAAGTGAGGCAGCAGTTAAAATCAATGAGCATTCGCAGTGAAATCCAAAAACGGGCTCTAGCATGCATACAAAACCAAAGAAGACTACTTGAGTACCTCTTAAAATTGTTTTAGTGCACAAATATAATGAAAATTATCTAAAACCACATAAAATCATTTATTATTCATAGCTTTTGTAGCTTAAAGCCGAAAAACTTTTGTTTTTTTAATTTTATCTAGTATCATAATATCTATGGGTTTTTCTGCTAATTTGATTATGATTATTGTTACGTTTATACGAAAAAAATTGTTAAACGTTCTGTTAATTGGGCATTTTCTGGAGAAAACTGACAAATGCTAATGATTCTTTTAAAAATAAAGTCCTAAGCGAAGTTTCTACCATTGTTGTTAAAAACAAAAAAAGACACCAAATTTACCATTATTGCTCCAAAAAAATAGAAATGTAATTTATTTTGGTCTTGCTATTTCTAAGTTGCAATATGTCATCACAAGTTGGGGAGGTGCATATAATAAATATTTCGGACTTCTGTTCATAGCTCAAAAACATATAATTTAGATTATAAATCGATTGTAATCGATTTACTCAACGCTACTTTTTTATTTAAGGACCAACGCATTTTACCAACGAGACAACAAAAGAGACGAGCGTGGGTGGCCGTGGCTCAAGTGGACTGGCTTCCAAATCGGAGGTTCGGTGTTCAAATCCCAGCCTTGCCCCAAAGACATTCGCTTTTTTCAGTTAACAAAAGTTAATAAGATAAGTAGTTGACTAGAAATCAAAAACAAACCAAAGTCCACTTATATTTTAGTCTCCCCCGTTAATAGCTAGATGCCACCAATGGAGCGAAATAACCACTGAGCTACTTTTCTCTCTCTCTGTACGTTAATATATTTGGTATTGAGTATTGAGAGATGTCCTAAAAAAAAAAAAAGTGGTCATACCCAGTAGGAACTCTCAAATATACAACTCAAAAGAACCTGCCAATTTCTACTCTGGTACAGCCCTACAATTTTGAAAAAGCTTCCACTTTTTATCAGAACAACTTTCAGTTTTCAATTCCTCCTTAGAAAAGTGATTGACTATGCTTAAACTTTGACTAGACTTAAAAGATCTATGCACGTGTTTAGTTTTTGGGAAAATGGGACAGAAAGAGAAGGAAAGATTTTTGTGCTTACTGGTTATTACGCTCCATTCATGGCATCCAATATAAAAGGGCTACATCTTGTGTAAAATTTGATGATTTTTGGACTTTTTTTGAAAAAAAAAACTACTGCATCAAATATTTTGTAAATTAGAGTATGTATTTAAATATAAATAATCAATACATATTGAAATTTTCAAAGGAAAAAATTAAATTTTCGGCTAAAATTACATTTTTCTAACAACCGAAAAACTGGAGAGTCATTGTATTTAAGGATGTAATTTCGAAAAAAACGCGTCTAAAGATAAAGGGATTGATTTCATTGTTATAAACATATATATATCATACTAAGTAGCAGATCAGCTCTCATCCAAGCCCATATAATTCACCTCCCTCTTCTTCAAAAAGCGCCTGCTGGGCTGTTGAAGCCCTTCTTCGATCGACCATCTTTCGAGCCAGCCTGACATTTGGCGATGCTCTGCTACTCGTAGACTTGTTTCATCTTTTCTCGCGGCATTATCTCACTCACATCACATTAAATATTTTTAAAATAGATGTATAACCATTTTTAAATACTGAAGTAGCAAAGTGATTTGATAATTCAACAGCTTTGAGACCACTGTGGAGGTGTTTCGAAGCAAAGTGCCAAAGTAAACCCTTGTAGCTTTGGTTATTATCCTGCGTATTATTAATCTTACAACTATCAAGCAATTCACACCGAGAGAAGTCTCCGTATAATGGCTTCAGAGCTTTTGGAACATTTGGATCAAGTGTGAGATAATCGTGCTTGAACTTAGTCAAGTTCATTCCTTTAGCCTCCGCGCGGCGATAAGCGCACCAGCTCCCTACGTGTTCTGAACAGTTTTCATGGTCTAAATTGTTATCAGTCCAATTCAAAAGATGAAATGTAGCCCAGATTGCTTATATATTTCATCTTGATGTCTCATGATTGCTAGGGTGAAAAACTTTTGACAGTTTATTTTGGCGTGGTTTTACTTTTTCTTCCTAAGTCCTCATTGGCTTTTTTCAAACTACGGCAGCGTGATTCCATTCTTTATTTAACATGCAGATAGCGCTTTAGTTTTTCTACAGGGATATCATATGTATTCAAATCTAATTATTTTTTTATGTGGCACTATCACCATCACCAATAAACCGCGAATATTACACCCCGCATTTACTAATCGAGCAACCAAATATGTATTTTACACTGTCGACTTCCATTTCTGAAGACGATTCTTTTTGATTTTTTGGGTGTAGTGGGAGCTGTTCTTCGTAAGCTTCAGAATCGCTGTCTTTTTTATCCCAAAAGACACAACTCTGACAGTAAGAAGATTTTAAACACGAATCGAATCGCAGCAATCAATCAAACCGCAAAAAAAGATTAATATCATTTATTTCGATACCCATGCGCGTTCGTGTTGGAATCACTTATATAAATTAAAATTAACAATGCAATAATTATCAGGCAGAAAGAAAACTTACCGTTTTTTACGTAAAATGATTTACACTAATGGAAGAAAGTAATTTCAGGTCATTGTCGCGTGCGTGAAACAATGCACTTGTTGAGAAATCATTTTGGTGAGCACTTAATTTCACGTTTTGCTACGGTAAACTGGCCGCCTAGATCATTCGATATCACTCCTTTGGACTATTTTCTCTGGGGGTATGTAAAGTCTCAGATCTTCAGAAATAAGCCGGCTACGATTGACGCTTTGGAAGCCAAAATTACTCATGTTAACCGCGAGATACCAGTCGCCCAAAATTGGACCTTCCGAATAGACCACCTCAGACAAAGTCGTGGCCAACATTTACATAATATTATATTTATAAAGTTAATGTCATGAATTGTTCTTTTAACCGATAATAAAAATTTTAAGTTCTCTTTCAAATTTATGTGTTTTATTTTACATTATAAATCAAACCTCATCGGATGGTTCAGGGTTGCATACCAGCCGTGACCGAAAGACTTTTTTTAAGGCAATTAAAATCTCGTTATATGAATGGTTGTCTAAATACAACATCAAGTCAATTTACACAAATAATTTAATCTCCCCATTAAATGTTGGATTCCATCCATGGAGCGAAATAGCCACTGAGAAAATACATTTTTCTGTCCTATTTTCCGAAAAACTTGGTATCATAATTTTAGTCATACGAACTTGAGTGTTATGTTCTTTAAAAAAAAAAGCGGCTTAACTCTATGGAAAAGAGGTTAAAATTCACTTTGCCATGATATACTTGTGAATTTTGTGTTGTGACGTTTAAATATATTGCTTTTCGTTTGAGATCTTTGATGGCCAGTAGCAAATTTTCATAATTGCATTGTGCACAGATATTCTCCACTTAATTTAATTTGGGGATGGAAGTAGTTGGTCACTGGTTGAACTCACTTATATCGCCCAAGGTGAATTATCTTGTCCACTGCAGTGTCTTCTTGTTTGTGTCTTCCTGAAGAATTGCGATTATTCTTTTGTCGATTTCATCTATTTTCAATAAACCTCTGTCTCTTATCTCAGCTTATGCCCAGTATTTTTGTACAAACCATCTGCAGTATGCAAAAATGTGACGAAGATTAAGTAATGGGGATTATTTTAACATCAGATTGTTGGTTTAAGCGCTTTCGTTCAGTTGTTTTTGTTGAGTGAAATGAGTGAAATGCATCGTATAAATGCAGAGATAATTAGAATGGACCTCTGTTCATTGTTCAGGCTTAAGTTTTTAGGTCCTCTCATTTGAACAGCTCGTCGTAGTTGCGCTTGACTCCTTGAATACCGCATGGCGGGAATGCGGAAATGGTTTGATCATTTAAGCATTTGGAATATTCTTTGTGCAATGAGGGGTTTTCCCGGAATTTTCTTTTCAGTTGATGAAACACCTACGCCACCAAATCCAGACCTATTTGCATTTTCAAATGGCAACGATACCTCATATCGCCCATCAGGCAATCTTCTAGTTGTCTTGATATAATTCTCTTCACGAATCTTCTCTTCAGCCGTTTCCTTAGAGTCGATGTCGAAAGCCTATAAAAAGCTATGGACAGGTTCTTTATTTTCCGAACTAGTCTTGCCAAGGGGAATCCAACCTAACTCTGACTTCTGTGCAGCTGGGGATCTCTCATCACCACCGAAAATTCGGAAAAAACATCGCTTCACTGATGTCGATTGATACACCACTGACATGAACCACTGATAATTTTTCCCAATCCAGATACATTAATGAGTGTTCCCCCTTGATGAAGCCTTAGCAGTTGAACAGCTGATTCGGTAATGTATAAAGTGATTACTAGTAACAGTTTCATTTCCTAAATGATATTCATTTATTGTATTAATTTTTATTTCAGAAACATACAACCTTTGGTAAGCTTTGCCGAGCTGGTAGCAGTTGAGGTAATAATTGAAAAAAAAATTTAAACGGCACTTGAAATCCGGTTATAAGCAACCACCGAGAAAGTCTATAAAAGCGGAAAGGCAAGAGGTAGCACACCGACCGCAAGGGAATCTATGTATGTACGATGTGTGTAAGTAACTTTTGAAATTTGGCGGACAATGAAATGTTCATTCGATTATAGATTTTTGTTATGCTGTTTTGGTACACATGTCCCGAACATACTATATGTTCACAGTTTCAAGTATAACATATAGCATACTTAGTTTGTCTTTGACAGATAGAAAGGTTAGGCGTGTTTTGCTGTGCTTAGCGATTTTCAATTATTATAAAAAATTAAATTAAGTGCTCTAAAACACTTGAAATGTTGACAGTAGCATACAGTGAGTCTGCATTAAGAAAAAATAAAAAGTTTACAAGCTGAACAAGCTCTTCCAAGATGGCCGAAAAGATGCCAATGACAAACCTTGCACTGGACGTTTTAATACATCAACAAAATATAATAACGTTGATGCTGTGAAGAATTTTTTTTGGAAAATCGTCGAACTACCATAATAAAAGTTGCCGAGGATGTTTGCATATTGGTCGCTTCGTGTCATCGAATTTTTTTGAATGTTTTGAGCATGAGACGAAGTTTGTTCCGAAACTTCTTAATTTTCTTCAGAAGAACTGTCGCATGAACAGAGCAATGCTCAGGAGTGACGTCAATAATGATCCTGACTTGCTTAAAAGGATCGTAACTGGTGACGAATCGTTGGTATATGATTATGACCAAAGCCCAATCTTCTCAATGGAAGCACACAGGAAAACTAAAACCGAAAAAATTACGTCAAGTTCGATCTAATGTCAAAGTTTTTATCACTGTTTTTTGTTTCGATTATATATATATGTAAGTATATAAGTTTAGTCTTCCTACGAAGAAATTAATGAATTACATTAAAAAAAAAGCAAAAAAAAGATGTATGGATGAAAGTCACCATTAGCTTGTCTCCTCTTTGTGTTGTCTTTTACCCTTCTCTTGTCCATAGATTTTGGCCACCTCTCCTTCTCCACTCCCTTTGGCCCTTTTGTTGTCTGTTTCACCCCCTGTTCTCATGCCTTTTCTTGATTTGTCCCCGTTCTTTTCCTCCCGACATGCTCTGAATGCAACGGTAAAGGTGGGATTAACTGCATTCGTTGGATCCAGCTCCCTCTCTTTGCCTACCGCTCCAGGGATTATCTTATAGATACCCCGGACTGAGCTAGGTGGACGGCTTGTAGACTCTATTAACAGGCAGATGGTCTATCTCCCCCCTTGATGCCCTAAAGTGTCGACACCTCCAGTAATAGCCGAAAGCCCACCCTACAGCTGATATTATTTGCTACCAGCGGCTTAGAGTAATTCTTCAGAAAAGTTTCCTCTCTATCTGACGGTAAATATTTGAGCTCCCTTAAATTGCTCCCCAAAAGTCTCCAGAATCCGAGGGTTTAATATGGATCACATTTAAAAACTTTCGCAGAAAAAACTATTCTGTACCTCCACAAGATGTATTCCCTACATCTACCGAATCCCCTTAGTTGATGACCAGAAGAATTGCCAGCAAGAAATAGTTGATTCTAATTTTTCCACACATCTTTATTCGTCAAAACTCCATCAAACCTCCTTCACCTCCTTCACACAAGGCATTCTCCAGCTTATAAGAAAGACCAATAATACATTTTGAAGCTGAAAGAAATATAGAAATGATGAACTATTCAATAAATATCGCTCAATCCGGTATAAGGTAGTACGCATGACCAAAGCTACAATAGAAAATTCGGGGTTGTTCATTAGGGAAGGAATTCGACAGGTTGGCTAAGGAACGCTAAAGTCTAATACCCCTGATAATGTAGGCTGCAACCAGCTCAACTCAATTTGTTTAATACAAAATAGTCCCACCTCAGTAGATTGTGACACTTTCGATCAGATACTGGGTGACACCAAATGGTCTATTAGTTTTAATAGAATAAGACAGAATGATCTCGTAAAATCACTATTACCGATCAAGCCCAACGGGAGAGGACTTGACGAAGTCCATCCAAAATTTTGACTTCTGCTTTCATATTTACTTTAATCAATAATGCATCTCTTCACCACAAACTTAACAACATATTACATCTCCAGAAAATGGAAAGAGAAAAAAGTCGTTCCTACCAACAAGAATGATAAAACCAAGAAATTAAGACTAGTTTCAATACTTCTATTCATTTCTAAAGTATCTGAAAAATCATCGTTGTGTAAATGAAAAGCTACATTATCTCTCAATTAACAATCTAGTTAGTGTAAGCCAAGTTTTTGATCCAATCATTTGCTAAAACAAAATGTTTCATATCACTCCAATTCAACTACCTGAAAACCCGATAGAATATGTAGAAATATATAAAAATCAGGGCTTGATATTTAATATGACCAAATTAATCGATTCATACTTATGTCCACTTTATGCCTTATGGGTTACTCAGCACGTCATTCTCACAAGGTGTCCGGATTACGACCCTAGTCGAAAACTTAATGTTGTATAAGTTAACGCAAAATAATATTAATATAAAATATCGCACAAATTTATGTTCTGCTTACGCAATGTCTGGATCAACCTGAACAATCAGTACACAGGTAAAATGTTACATCCGGCGACCAACATCTGAGCACCGAACATTGCACAAGTGCAACCTTGCACTTGGCGACTATCGTGGGAACAACGAACTCTGCTGATGCAATAGGTTAAGCATAGAAATCAGTTGTAAAACTCGAGCAATATAATAAGGACGTGTTTTTTTTTAAACAACTGTTTTTATAATTGTTTAATTGGCGTCCAACGTGAGGCAGGCATCGCGAAGGAGTAAGTCTTTCAGTAGTACCGAAGTAAGTGAAAAAAAGCCCTTGAGTAGTATTAGTGCGGCGGATTAATAAAGCCCTTCAATAGTGCTAAAGTGCGGTGCGTTTATCTGTAAAGAAAGCCCTCAAGTAGTGCTCGGATTCCCGCACGTAACGATTAAATTTGCCTGCCCCCGAATCTTTAACCGCGAAGTTAAATTGATCTCTCATGGTATAGACTTAAGAAAAACTTTTAACCGTAAAGTTAAAGTAATCTCTTTCGGTCTAGACTTAAGTGAATAACCCGTAACCGCGTAGTTAAAGTTATCTCTCGTGGCATAGACTTCAGTAAAGAAAAAAATAACTTCTGTGTGTGAGAACAAGGCCCCCCAGTAGCCACAAAGGCAAAAAGGTGATTTCAAGAACGAGTCAGCCGCTCAACCGAAAGAAGATAGACAAACAAGTTGTCATTATCATAATGAGAGTTTAGATTAAGATATTAAGAAAAAAAAATATAAATACAAGAACAATTTGAATAGATGAAACGAGAATAAGTAATGTAAAAAAAAAAATGTTTACTAATTTCATTTATAACTTAATTCAATATAAAGTGGTAAAACTAAAACTTATTAAAAAACAAAGTGGGATCTTAACAAATTTATTGAATACCGATCAAGAATTAAAATACATTTTTATTTGTATTAAGAAACTTATAAGAAAAGGGAAAAATAAATTCCTAAAAATCCGCAAATATTATTAGATAAGACATTCTTAAGATTAGATTAGATTTCATTTTTATTTCGTATAAGAATTTTTACATAAGGTTTGTTACCGCACATTTAATAATAGAGGGATTTAATAATGCAAAGTATCTTGCCACTGCAATATTTGTTGAAACATTTGAATACAGAAATTTATTAACAAGAAAGAATCATAAGAATGAAAATACGACAAAAACTTCTAAACTAAATAAATAAATAAATACGTAAAAAAGTAAAGAAATAAATAATTTAATAAATAAATACGTAAACAAGTAAAAAAATAAATAGTTTAATATATAAATAAATAAATAAATAATCAATAAATAAATAAATACGTAAAGAAGTAAACAAGTAAATAATTTAATAAACAAATAAATAAATAAAGGATAGAAATAAATAAATAAATTAACACAAATTGTAACCAATTAAAGAAACAAATATAAACAAATAAAACAATCAAACAATTCATTAATTAGCGGGTTATCAGGGAAGCTACATCTTATTACAAAATTTGACTTAATTTTTGCGATTCTTTCACAAATCAATTCAACATTCACTTTGTTGTGTAGGTCTACTGTTGAATGAAGTCAGGGTAGGCTGAGTTGATCTGACTTTATTTTGACATGTCTGCAGTTTTTTTATGTGGCATTTTGCGCAATCCCCCCAAACTTGGCATCCATACAAAAGAATAGCCTAAAAATTATGATCTTTTTATTGATAAATGGGTATTACATTTTAATACAACACTTCCTTTACCGCTCTAGTTATGTGTTCGTTAAATAACAACTTTGAATCTAGCTGGATACCTAGATATCTGACACGAAGCTAACAAAGGATATTTACTTCATTAATTTGTAACCGGTTAGAAGGCAGCATTTTCGCTTCATTCCATTTTATTTGCCATTTTGTGTAATACTTCCATCGCACTATTCAGATTGCTATCAATATTAAAAGCAAACTCATGTAATGAAAATACTGCAGTATCATCAGCAAAAATGGCTACATGGTAATCGTGCAAAACAGGAAACTCGGACGTCTAGATATTATACAAAATTGGGTCTAACACAGAACCTTGATAAACACCAAAATCAAAAGTTATTTAGTTTGAGACACCACTATTAACATATACCTTAAAACCACGACTAGATAAGAAACTTTGAACTAACCTACAAATATAACACGGAAAATTAAATTGTATCATTTTGTAAATAAGACCATCGTGCCAGACAGTATCTTTTCGATATCAAGTAAAAGCATTCCAGTTAATTTACCTACGGAGCGATTTGCCTTCAAAAATTTGCAAATTCTAACTACTTGATGTTTTTTTTTTTTTTTTATAATACCGCGCGCGCACCAAGGGGATATGAATACCCTTTTACTGGATTTTTCTTCAGGACGCGGGCGGGTGGTGTAGTAGTTTGAAACTCAGGTGTATTAGGTTTCGATATTTTCCCCAAAGGTGGTTGTCAAACGGGACGGGACGAGCTAGTACATCCTCAACCAGTGGGTCTTAAGTACGTGCTAGTTGTTACATTTAGCCCACCAGCCAGCAACAATCAGTGTTATGCCTTCATGTCAAAGTTGACGCCGACGGGATTTTTCATATAACTACATACAAATTCTATTAAAAGACTTTTTCACAGAATTGCCTGGCACGGAATTCGAACCCGCGACCCTCTGCTTGAACACCACTACACCACGGCCACCCCTGATGTGAAGTGTTATGATGTTGCCTTAAGCCAAATTGTTCTTTGGGATATTTTATTATCATTATTATTATTATTATCACATATATGTTTTAGTAACTTTTCTTTAATAACTTTTTCTAATACTTTGGCCTATAAATTTCTACACTTTCAGATGGCTTACCAGCTTTAAGCACCGGGACAATTTTGGCTAATTTCCAAGCCTCTGGAAATACCATATCTTCAGGCAGGCATTTATGAGGAAAGTTAAATATTTTATTCCAGATTTGGGCAACTGCTTTATATAGATGTTCAGTATGTTTAGGTGTTCACAATATTATATGTTTTAGCATCACCAATAAATCTGGAGATGCTGTTGTTTCTCGCAAAGTTTAGTGCAAGGGCATTTGCAACTATCTTTTTTCTATTTTTTATTACCTTCATAATGTTCCGTTAAGGTCTAGAATTTTTTTCTAATGAGTTCAGCTTTCTGTTCCAGTTTTTATTGCGAGCCTGTGACATTCCTAGGGCAGTGATTTTATTGATATTTGATACCGCATGTCTGTAAAGAGGGTTCCGATATCTCTGCCAGTTTTTTCGGTCAACGTTTCTTATTTTTATTAGATCTAAAATAAAGGGGGGAAGTTTTGTGTTAACTTCACTTATAGATTTCTTTGGAATACTATTTTCAGCAGCATTTTAAATGATTTCCGAAAACTGTTTTTAAAATAGCATCGACATTTTCTTTACTGGAAATAGCTTTTACGTTGTCAATTGTACCTCAAAATATATTATTGATCTCAGATCTTAAAAGTGCCCAGTTCGCATTTTTCAAATCTAGGGTGAACTTGACTTGTTTAACCGCTGTGCAATAAGCCTTTCAAAAAACAGGAGTGTGATTAGAACTAAGGACGTTAACAGCAGTTGGCTGTGATATTAAGCTAGGAACATTAGTAATGAACAAGTCTAGAATGGATGGTCGGCCACGGGAACTACAAGGGAAATAGGTGGGACTAGAGGAAAACATTACAGAAACTGGAAGGTTAACACATAAATCAGACAGAATATTTCCCCAGGAGTTAGCTCTTGAACAACCCCAGTCCCTATGTCTGCAGTTAAAGTCTCCTCCAAAAAGTACTTTTCCGTTCAAGGAGAAAAACCTGCGAAAATCATTTTTGACGGCAATTCTTTTGTCATTAACTGACTGACATTAACTGAAATCTATTTCAATACCAATGTTTTCTACGTAGCGCGTTCTCACTGCAGGTAAAAGCGAATGTTAGATTGATCTCTTAATTAAAATAGCAACACCACCACCTCGTCTATTTATTCTATCGTATCGATAGCATTTATAGTTAGGTGTGGATAGTTTTAGATCATTTTGTAACATAGTTTCAGTGACCAAGGCAGTGTCAATGTTGCTACTGTTTAAAAAAAAATAAATTTGACAATTCTTGCATTCAAATTTATAATTCTTACATTCCTAGTTAACATATTATTTATCATTAGAGTATAAAAACTTAGTCGCTAAATGTGCGATAATATTGAATTTGTTAATTTTATTTTTGCATACTGATAATTTCGTTATCATCTCCATAAAAAGGAATTTATCTTTTCTGCCGTAAGCAATGTATTGGAATTGTTGTTTAAAGTGTTGGCACAGATGTTGCTGGGAGAGTTGCTAGGTATATCGCTATGCCAGCACGCGCTCGCGTAGCTTTCCTTTGTATTCAGCCTGACTTTCGCTTTTGTTGCTGATTTCATTACTTTGCTGCGAGAGTGCAGGAAAATCTGTCATAGACGCGAATGAGACTTGTGTAGGTACGGGTTGTGCAGAAACACGTGATACATGAAAAACTTTTGGTTGCAAGAAGCTTTTAAGATTCGTGGATTTTTCTTTTAGCTCCACATATTTAGTTCTGCTACCTCATGTTGGTTCTGTTGATTTGTGAGATCCTCCGCAATTTACGCATTTATGTGGGGCCGTATTTTCACACTCAGCAGTCTTATGTAAGCCGGCGCAGATGGCACAGTAAGTCCCAATTTGGCAATTTCTCTCCCCATGGCTAAACATTTGGCAGTTACGGCACTGAGTAAGCTTACCTTTTAATTTTTTCTGGTAACTCCAATTTACCAGTGTACGAAATATAGCACGATAGCGTTTTTTTTTAAATCATACAACTTTACTGAGCCATTTTCAAACGAAACAATGTAGATAGTGTCACAGTATTGTTCGAAATTTCTTTTTACTTTTTTTATATCAGTACATTTAAGACTAAGTTTTATAAGTTCCTCTTTAAGTAATTGTATTTCCATATCGTTCATGCCGTGGAGAATTACCTTAAAAACACTAATACCTTTAATGTCATGTGAAAAAAATTTACATTTTTCCTTCTTCAATTGGCAGATTATTGCAATATACGTCGTAATGGAGTCATACACGATTTTAACACCGATTGATATTTTTTTAATATAATAGTCAGTGATCTTCAAGGCCTTAAACATATTATGCACGTAATCACTTGATTTCTGCAATAGTTTGATGGGGGGAATAAACACTTTTTTGAATGACACACTGGGCACGATTACATCATTTATATCGTCAATATCACTGTCCGGATGGTATTGTAGTGGACTCCAGTCCACTCCAGTAATTCGTTCAGGAGTACTTATGAGAACTTGCAGTTTACATTGCGACACGATATCTTTTATCCGCGGAAAAGGGAATGTCCTCTTTATCAGGGGATCTTACGCGTTTGGGAATTTTTATTTATTTATTTATTTATCTACTTTCTTTGAGTATTTTTTTTTTTTGTGTTTGTTCTATACCCTTTTTTTTAAGTCCAGATAAACTAGGGCAAGAGACAAGTTAAATGATCTGCTTAGGCGGACGCTCCGGTATTGTTAAGTAATTTCCTGTATTATGGACACTTCCATAATCAGGACCAATAACTTAAGTTATGCAAAGAGACAGCAACAAAAGAACAGGTCACCTGCTCAGAAAAGATCATTTGCTTCTGTGTCGAAACAAGTGCATCCAAATAAGATCCAAAGAAATTTTCATATTTATACAAAACCCGAAGAATCTTACCAGTATGAAGAAGCAATAACATCAGAAGGTAAGGAATATAAACAAAGCCTACAGGTATATACTGATTCGCTGCCACAGGATGATGGAAATGGCTATATGGAAGAGCAACAAGAATTTAATGACATCCATTTTTTAGGTTGAATTGCTCTTCACTCCCATATTTTGAGTGCAGGACGGTGAACGGAGATATTCTAAAAATTCTTATGGATACTGGGTCAAGCAAGAATTACATACAGCCAAATCTTGTTAAAACACCTCTTCAAAACGAAAATTTTTTTTTCCCAACTCCATGGGCAGGAAACATAAAAATCAATCAACACACTTTTCTAAAAATTCTAAAATTTTTCCTTATGCTGGAGCTCAAGCCTTTTCACGCTATTCTTGGTAACGATAGCTTAAAATACCTTTCTACAATTATCCATACAAAAGATGATTATATGCTTGCAAGTAATTGCGTGACAGTTAAGGTAAAACAGCTATTGGCATAATCCGTTAATTATATTGACATCCTAATCAATCACATGTCCCACCAACAAAAACCTATATCCAGTCTATCGCTCAGGAATTCCCAAAATTGTTTGATGATCCCAATAATAAGCTTTCGTGCACTACTACTGTCAAATGGGAAATAAGAACAACCACCGATACCCCTGTCTACTTAAGGTTCTATCCGTACCCAATGGCTCTTAAAGATGCAGTCGAGAGTCAGATTGAAAGCCTACTTAAAGATGGTACTATCAGGCGTTCAAGATCAGCGTACCATTCACCTGTACGGATTATACCAAAAAAAAGCAGAAGCGTCTGGTAAGAAAAAATACATATTATCGTAAACTGAACAGTATTACAGTAGCTGATCGGTATCCGATACCAGAAATTAACGAAGTCCTGTCTCAACTAAGACAAAGTTAATGATTTTCAGCTGTCGACCTCAAAAGTGGTTTCCACCAGATTCCTATAAAGGAATCAGATACAGAAAAGACAGCTTTTTCTATCAACTATGGCAAGTAGGGTATTACAGGCGATTCATTCGAGACTACGCCAAGCTCGCTAAACCCCTGACATCTCTCTTGAGAGGGAAGGATGGACGCGTGTCCAAAAACATCTCCAGTAAAAAACCAGCTCATCTTAATGATGCTGCTCAGGAAGCTTTCAACAAGTTAAAAAAACTCTTTAATATCGGGGGATACTATCCTAATCTATCCAGATTTTAAAAAGCCCTTCGAGCTTACAACAGACGCCTCAAACTTTGCCATAGGTACTGTTCTATCTCAACAGGACAAACTAATCACATTCATTTCTCGGAGCCTCAGTAGAGCCGTGGAAAAATATGCCTCAAATGACAAGAAGATGTTAGCCATCATATGGGCCTTGAACTTCCTCCCTATGGCGATGCCATTGTTTCGATTTGAGTTCTTTTCTTTTTCTTTTTTATTAAGTTGGTACATCTCTTCTTGACATTCCCTCTAAGTCTTAGCGCCATAGCTTGACATTTGCAAAAGTTACGTAACCAAGACTACATCTATCAATCTTGTGTTTGTTGGCGATTTTTACAATTTTAGAAATGGATTTAAATTTGCAACAACGAACTTGTATTAAATTTCGCGTGAAAAATGTATTTAATGGTGCGCGAACATTGAGAATGTTGGAAAAGTGTTTCGGCAACGATTTTCTAAGGAAAACGGTCGTTTACTAGCAGCACGAGCGGTTCGTGGTTGTGAGTCAATCGAAGATGATGTACGCAGTAGACCATCGACATCGAAAACCGACGAAAACATTGATGAAGTAAAAGAAATGTTGGTCATTGACAGCAAATTAATAATCAGCGGGATAATGAAGTACTTGAACATTGCCTATGGATCCGTCTAAGACATTTTGGTTAATGATTTAGGTTTCCGTCGTGTAGCAGCAAAGTTGGTGCCAAAATACCTCAATTTCATGCAAAAAAGAGACCGTCGCAAAAGAGATGATTTGCGAAACTGAATAAAATCCCATGTTCACCAAAAGGATCATTACTGGAGACGAGACGTTGGCTTATGAGTATGACACGCAATCCAGACTACAGGGAGGTGAATGGTGTTCACCAAAAGAGCCAGAAGGCCAGACAGTAGACAAAGAGGATTAGTTAGGCCCTATGAGACGTTTGCGTGAAGCAATTCGCCGAAAGAGACCGGAATTGTGGGCAGAAAACTCTTGGATTTTGCACCGTGATTACGCACCGTTGCACAGTGCCATCATTATTTGTAACTGTTTGACGAAAACGGCAACAAATACCATCTAACAACCACAAATTTCACCTGATTTGGCTCCCTGTGACTTCTTTCTGTTCAATCGAGTAAAAAACCACTACGGGGAACGCGTTTCAGCAGCCGAGAGGAAGTAATGGAAAAATCTCAGGAAGCACTGATGGGCATACCGAAAATTGAATATAATAAATGTTTTGAAGATTGGATCAAGCGCTGGCATAAGTGTGTTGCAGTCGATGGTGATTACTTTGAAGGGGACAATATAGATTTAAATAAATAAACTTGTATTTTTAATTTTCTGAATGAATTTTTTTGATTTTGGTATACATAAAAATCAATAGAAATAGGCTAGGTTCAAAATTATCATCAAGATATAGTAAAGAAATCGTAAAAGAAGATAGGCCTACTACTGTAATAACAAAATCAGAAAAAATAGTGTGGTATATAAATCAAATATAAAAAATTAAAAACAAATTCCACACTCTATTCTAATTTTATAGAATAACTCAACAGGTGTTTAGCTGGAATTACTCAAGGAATTATTAAAATTCTTGACTATATTACTTTCTCCATCATCGTCTTAGACAATGGAATTGCGAAGATCGCAGAAGGCAGTATTCGGGTAATCCCGACCACGAAGATAATACTGCAATAAATAAAATAAATAGCATAGTAAAAAATAATGAAAACTAAATTATTATAAACAGAAAGGATGAAGAAAGTATTAATAATTTAACTAAAATAACAAATGAAATTACAAATAGTATAAGAAAAAAAAGTGTAATCGAATATCAAGTAAATGTTATCCTATTATACAAAATAAAAATAATAAAAGAAGAACTAACTAATATTATATACACAATTGAACTAGCAAAAAGTAACATTATAAATTCGAATGTATTAGCAAAAAATGAAATAGATATAACTATAGAAAAAATGAATAAAGATAATATACCATAAAAAAACATAGGACAAGCACTCAAATTCGCAGATGTTTAAATTGCAATCAATTAAAATAAACTTATTTATATTATTGATATACCAAAAAAAATCTGATTTATATGAGAAATTAATGTTAATACCAATAAAAAGAAGTAATAATCTTGTCCAGAAAATCACTCATAGAAGTATTTTAAGAAGAAATAAAAGTATATTGTAAAATAATCGATAATTTGTCTCTATGTAAAATTTCAAATGTTTTAGATTAAAGCCATGATAAATGTATCACAAGTTTGTTAGAAAATAAAAATGCATCATGTAATGCAACGAATAGCCACCATATCCCTTAGGTCGAAGAAGTAAGATCAGGACTTCCCATTCTCAACAAGTTCAATGGCTCCGTCGAACTAAATAATGGTACCCAATCAAGAGGGACGTTTGTCATCAAGTTTACCAATAAAAGCGTAACAATCAGCAATCAAAGACTTACACCAGAACAAACCGTGCGTATCAAACCCTTACCAGCAACATTACATCCATCAACCGAAGATTTAGAATAAGAAGAAGTTCTTTCCCTGCAACTCATGAAGGAACTGCATACTAACAACCTGAAACATATCAGCAAGATGCAAGAGGAAACAGATATGCACCAAGTGACAACATACGTCATCTTTGCAATAGCATTCCTAGTCATAGTCAAATTAGAACCAGATCGATTGACATAAGAACTCCACATATGCCGGTAATACCGATTCAAACCGAGATCAGTCATACAGGATCTCCTCAAAGATATCCTAGCATTTATAACATCCCCTTAAGGAGGAGTACTTAACGCAAAATAATATTAATATCAAATATCACAAAAGTTAATGCTCTCCTGACGCAACGTCGGATCAACTTGAACAATCAGTACACAGGTAAAATATAACATCTGGCGACCTACACCTAAGCACCGAACATTGCACTTGGCGACTATCGTCGGAACAACGAACTCTGCTGATTCAATAGGTTAAGCATAGGTAATATTATAATTAAGTTTAGCTTAGAAAATCAGTTGTAAAACTAAAGCAATAAAGGCTGATTCATCGTGAGGCTTGATTTATAATGTAAAATAAAACACATATATTTGAAAGTGAACTTAAAGTTTTAATCATCGGTTAAAAGAACAATTTTTTGCATTTACTTTTTAAAAATGATATCATGTATAGTAAATATTGGCAACGACTATGTCTGAGGTGGTCCATTCGGAAGGTTAAATTTGGGGCCACTCGTTCGACCATAGTGACTGGTATCGCGCGGATAACACGAGTAATCTTGGCTTCCAAAGCGTCAATCGTAACTGGCTTATTCCACAAGGCCTGAGACTTTACATATCCCCAGAGAAATAAGTCCGAAGGCGTGATATCGTACGATCTAGACGACTAATTTACCGTAGCAAAACGTGAAATTAAGTGCTCACCAAAATGATTTCCCAACAAGTCCATTGTTTCACAAGCCGTATGGCTCGTAGCGCCATCTTGTTGAAACCAGAGCTCACCGAGACCATATGCTTGAATATCAGGAAGCACATAGTCCGGTAACATGGCGCGAGAATTGCCTAATTTTTGAAGAAATATGGACCAATAATTCCATCAGTCAATAAACCACACCATACCGTTGTTTTTAATAGATGTAACGGTAGCTCTCGATTTTCGTCGGGTTGCTCATCCGCCCAAATACGGCAATTATGTTTATTAACGTATCCATTGAGCCTGAATTAGGATTCATCACCGAACAAAATTTCACTATAAAACACCGGACTTTCATTAAGTTTTTCCAGAGCCCATTCACTGAAAATATGACGCAAATACAAGTCGCCTGGTTTCAATTATTGCACAAGTTGAATTTTACTTTCGCTTACACTCTCAGCTACACTTGCTATAGTCTCTTCACTACGTGCTGGATGTGGTCTAACCGGTTGAGGATCATCCACTTATTTAAACTGGGACTCAAATTTGCGAATGGTATTTTAAAAAGTGGTTTCAGTAGGTCGACTATAAGCACCGTAAGTTCCTCGAATCACAAGAAAAACATTTCTCACAGAACGCTGATTTTCGTAATACAGCTGAACAATTTGGAGACGCTGTTGTGGTGTCAGTCTTTTTATGATAATTTGCCAAACGATTCTAAATAAAAGTAACAAACCAGTTTGATAGAAGTCACGCGCGGTCTGTCAAAAAAGCCTATTAAAAATCAAACCTCACGATGAATATGCAGATGCAATTTCTGGGCGCCAGTTTTTTTGGTTACTCCATTCAACTGTGGAATTCCATATTGAAAGTGCTTTTCTTGGTTATTATTGACTGGATCTTACATTATTATACATCAAATCATAGCTTAAATGGTGCTTTTTTATAAAACGGTAAAAAAGGGATACTCTATGGCTGAAGATTTTTCAGAAATTAGAGATTTTATAAGCAATATCTTACTTTAAAGTTTTTAGACTTAGATTGATTATTTTAAAAGCTGAAAATATTAAAAAAAATGAATTTTACATTATTTAAAATTGAAATCGGCTTACATCTGCTATTAAAACCATAAATGTGCGGTTTACGCTTTTTATGCATATAAACGGACCAAAGTCATCAATATATCCACCCGCAATACGAATTTCACACAAGAAAATCTCAAAATCCTCACATACGATTTCTATAAAACTTCGCAATTTTATTTTATTTAAAATACAATTTTGCCCCATCTCTTTTGGGTCTTAATTTAGCATTATGACTATCAGCTATACAACTTTTCTTAAAGTTGCGTCTATTCACAATTTGTCTTACAGTTAATGGTATCACTTCAAGTATTATATCACTTCGCCTTGTCATGATCTCGATTCATATTGCCAACAATTTTCCTTCATATTAACTCTACTTTGTCGTTATTGTATAATGCCACCACCTTCAGACATTTCACTATGTCCAAATTTGTTTAGATTTTATAGGACTTATGTGTTGAATCATTTATATTCTGAAAAAGGCATAGTACAACTCAAAGTTGATTGTATTATTCGGCGTTGCTCACATGATGGTCGAATTTCTTCTGGTCATCCTGTATGTAATATCGTATTTGGGCCAGTACAGACCAGTTGAACCTTCAGATTGATTAGCCTGAGAAGATTAGAGCGCGGTTCAGAATTGTTAAATGCAGTATTTTTATATTTTCGGAAACTAGTAGTTTTCCACTGTCCGGGTGCACATATTCTGGTACACCAACTGTATGAAATATTCCTGCTTCTAAATATTGTACTTTAGTTTCTCTACCGCGGTTGCTTTATTAATTGGTTTTAGACATACACACATACACATACACATACTTATATGGACCAGCAAGATAAATATATACCCAATAATTCATATTCTTGATTCACGGGAAGGGTTCTAAGAAGTCAGAGTAATGCCGCTGGAAAGGTTACTCCGTAGACACTTGCTCTCCCACCAGCGATCGAGACACAGCGTTGCAGCACCGATAGGATTCTAAACATCTGATATTATGCCTGGTAAGAAGTACATTTGCTCACGCGAGCCAGAATCTTGTGAATCCCATATGGTACTGGGCGGCGCAGCATGTGCTGCAACTCTCACGTAACTCCAAGCTTCCAAACTAAATTGTCTTCAATTGGATCTCCTGTCCATATGCATTCTTTTTAAGGTTTCCATCGGTGAGGATTAACTTCGTCTATTAACTGACAAATGGTTTAGTGTATGAAAGTACCTTATTTTGGTTTTTTTCCAGTTTTTGTTTGATGTCAGGATACCCTTCTCGAATAAAAAACACGTCCTCGGGTTTTTCTCCTGTCAAATGGATGGTTTTATTGTATTATCGTACCGCGTTTAAAATATCCTCTCCTGGTGAAGAATTATTTTCTTGTGTTAGGACATTAGTGAGTTCGATTAAAGTGTTGTGTGTACACTCGACTTGACCGTTAATTACTAAATCAAATGCTGGTCTTACTGTATATACAATTTGTAATTTTTCATATACTTGGTTGCTGCATACGCTTATGAATGCTAATTCGTTATCCGTCATTATGAATTTTTCGTTGGGGTAAATTTGTGATAAGATTTCGTCAATGTTTTTATGTACATACATTTTTTTACTCGGGATTTCGCGTATGTAACAATATTTAGAGTATTTATCAGTTGTGCTAATATATGTTTCCATTCATGTGAAATAAATCTATATGATTTGGTATAGGTGTGACACCGATTGGTTGTTTATTTGGTGTGCGTTCATTTTTTTTGTATGCTGATTTCACAGTCTTGTGTTTACTTTTCACACATTTGGCGTATAGTTGGCCAAAAATATGTAGCTAGTATTTCTTGAGCGTTATTTTTATAATTCGTATGTGCTCGTTTGTGTGTATGCATTACTATTTCTTTTTGCCTATCTACATTTTCTATATTTTCTATGTCTTCTGTAATTTTTTGTGCTAAAATAATTGGTACATTTGGAAACATTAAAATAATGTCATTTTCGATATGGAATAAAGTTTCTTCATCAATTTTTATGGCATTCGTTACCTTTGGGTTTATTGTCGGGTTTTTGTCAGAAATTAAAAAGATGAGAGACTGATGATCTGTATAAATTGTTAGGTCTTCTATACCGTACAGGTTATTTCTTAGTTTTTGAAGTGACCAAACGATCGCGAGGATCGCATTCGTGCTGTAGTTTTGCTCAGTTTTTTTAAGGGTCCTAGATATAAATGAAATAGGTTTGTTATTCTGAAAGAGCACAGCTCCTATTGCAAAGTTACTTGCGTCCATTGTTAATTCAAAAGGTTTGTTGAAGTCGGGTTTTTACTTGAAGTTCCGTTAGACGCAAACTATACTGAATTCTTCAAAACTTTTTTTGCCTTATGAATCGTACCACTCCAATGAGTATTTCTACCACTTTTCAGACAAATCGAAGGGATGTCCTTATATTAAGAATCTTTGGTCAACGGGCTAGCCACACTGAAAGCATCGGTTCCCACTAGATCACCGAAATCAGGCAGTGTTGGGCGCGGTAAGTACGCAGACGAGGGACCACATGAAAACTCAGTACTCCGCGTGCTGTTGACAAAACGCGCTACATGGGCGTAGTACCCCGGCGTTAAATCCCAGACCCTACAAATTAATTTGTATCGTTCCCTTTATAATAATAATGCCTCCTTTTTTGCATGTGATGAGCTTGCGTTTTTTATTATGATGAAGAATTATTTTCCTGTGTTAGGATTCTAGTGAGTTCGATTAGAGTGCTGTGTGTACGCTCGACTTGACCGTTGATTACTGTATGTACAATTTGTAGTTTTTCATATACTTGTTTGCTGCATATGCTTGTGAATGCTAATTTGTTATCGGTCATTATGAATTTTGCGTTGGGGTAAATTTGTGATAAGATTTCGTCAATGTATTTATGTACACACATTCTTTTTACTCGGGATTTCGCGTATGTAACAATATTTAGAGTATTTATCAGTTGTGCTAATATATGCTTCCATTCATGTGAAATAAATCTAAATGAATATGTTAGCCCACATGATTTGGTATAGGTGTGGCACCGATTGGTTGTTTATTTGGCCTGCGTTCGTATTTATTTTTTAGGTAGATTTCACGGTCTTGTGCTTCCTTTTTACACATTTTGGCGTATAGTTGGCCAAAAATATGTAGCTAGTATTTCTTGAGCGTAATTTTTATAATTCCTATATGCATTACTATTTCTTTTTGCCTATCTATATTTTCTATGTCTTCTGTAATTTTTTGTGCTAAAACAATTGGTACATTTGGAAACGTTGAAATAATGTCATTTTCGATGTGGAATAAAGTTTCTTCATCAACTTTTATGGCGTTCGTTACCTTTGGGCTTATTATTCGTTTTAATCTTTCTAATAGTTCTTCTTTAGTTGAACAGAAAAGAGTGTGTCATGCATATGAAAAAATGTGTTTTGTGAA
Organism: Volucella inanis; assembly: GCA_907269105.1. Classification (NCBI taxonomy): domain Eukaryota; kingdom Metazoa; phylum Arthropoda; class Insecta; order Diptera; family Syrphidae; genus Volucella; species Volucella inanis. The sequence goes on along the minus strand of OU026153.1, from coordinate 118,831,440 downwards.
GAAATTTCTACTGAGTTGTTTGAACTATAGTTTATAACTATTTGATTTCTAAATGTATTTAACGATTGCTTTATGCGTTTTATTTTATCGATTGGTGAACTTTGAGCTTGTGTTTTTAATCTGTTAGCGCGACAGTGCATCAGCGACCACATTTTGGTGTCCTGGTTTATATACTAATTTACCGCCGTATTCTTCGATTAAGTTCTTCCATCGTTTTAATTTTGTGTTCGGGTTTTTGTCAGAAATTGAAAAGATGTATAAATTGTTGGGTCTGCTATACCCTACAGGTAAGTTCTTAGTTTTTCGTGCTGTAGTTTTGTTCAGTTTTTTAGGAGTCCGAGATATAAATGAAATAAATTTCTTATTCTGAGAGAGCACAGCTCCTATTGCAAAGTTACTTGCGTCCGTTGTTTATTCAAAAAGTTTGTTGAAGTCGGGTTGAAATAATTCGACTTGTGCTTGTAACGCATTTTTTATTTCAGTTGAAGCCTCGAGTGCTGGATTATCTAGATTAATTAATATTTTTGCGCTTTGATTTTTATTTATACTACCGTTATCTCCGCGTAAAAATGTAGTGAAGGGTTTTACTATGAGGATCTACAGTTATTTTATTATATTTAATTATATGTCCGAGGTATTATCCTAGAAAATGTGATTTTTAGTTTGAAGTTTTCATATTTGCTTCGTGGAGTGCACTTACTATTGTACGTATGTGTTCCATATGTTCTTCGGGTGAGGAGGAATATAAGAGTACATCGTCAATATAAACGTACGAGAATTTGCCAATATATGAACATAGGATATCGTCTACGCATCGTCGAAATATAGAAGGTGCGTTCTTTAGGCCGAATGGCATTCTAAGGAATTCATACTTTGCGCCATTCACACTGAATGCGGTTTTTTCCCTATCTGATTCTTTGATTAAGATTTGGTGAAAACTTGATTCTAAGTCTAATGTTGTAAAACCTTTTTCTTTACCTAGGTTTTGAATAGTCATTGCAACGTCTGGGATAGGGTATCTATCAGTGACAGTCAAGCTTCTGAAAATCTAATTTTAGGTTTCCCTTCATTATCAGTACCTTTTTTTGCGACGGTCCAGATTACAGAGTTGTATGGGCTTTTACTAGGTTGTATAATCTGATTGTCTAATAATTTTCATATCTCATTATTTATAAATTCATTATCAGCTATTGGATATGGGTATTGCTTCACCCAAATAGGATCTTCGGATTTTGTCCTAATTGTACCTTACATTGTAGTTGTGAAGGGTAGGACTTCGTTTGTATCATTACTTATTCGCATAATATTTTCAATATCACTTTTATATTTGTCATTATTAACTGCATAATTAACATTTTGTTCGCTACTCTCATTTGTTTTATATTTATATGTAAGTTTATACCCAAAAGGATTAATTTTTGCTTTTATTACTCTAAGACCGTGTTCTCCTAAAAGCAAATCGAACTCCTCTGAAGCATCGGTTTCAAAAAATGCTAAATTATGGTTATATAGTGTAATGATTTTTTTGGCTTTGGTGAAAGAGTAACCATGAATCGTTTTTATTTTTGCAAGCTTTATAGGTATAGATATTCCTAATTTACACTTTGAGCTAATATATGTGATTATTTGTCTATTAAAATAATAACGGATGTACCTGTTTCTTAGCAGCGTCTTTGTAGGTATGGCAATCCGCTTATCCTCCTAAAAAAACACTTCCTGTTTTGTAGGTAGTATTGGCATGTGAAGTGAGTGGTTGTAGGTCTTCATCTCTGGTTTGGTTTATTCGTTGAGTCTTACTTGGGCTGTAGTTTTTTAATGACGGTTCTCGTTCACGTTTTGCTGTATGCTGGTTTTCTCTGAACGGATTGTGGCGCTGCCGTGTTTGTTGAAAGTGTTGTGTAGGTCACACGTATGGACCAGAGTTGTCAACTTCCATTGGTTATGGTGGTGGGTGATGATTATGTACGTTTGGGTTGTACCTTCTGTCGTCCCAATATCTTTGTGGTGGTTGATGGTTATATTCCACACGTTTATTTGGGTTGTATTTCCTGTTGTCCTTGTTGGTTTGTGACGGAGTACTTCTTCGTTGATTGTACCTTATTTGTGGTGATATTTGGGCATCAAACTGCACATTTGTGTTGTCGTGGTATATGGTGGTGGCAATTGCATATGCAGTTTCGAGGTCTTTTGGGTGGTGGCTGTATATTGTACCGCTCGTATATTTGCTGTTGAGTCCTGTGATTAAATTGCTGACTACTTCCTGGTTTGCGTAGTTTGCCATTGTTTCAGATCCCTGATCACCTGACATTTCTATTTTGGTTAATGCCAAATTTAAGGTTTTGCCGACTTCACTGTGGAATTTTGACAGTGTTCGTCTTTCTTGCGTTACATTTTTCATCTCCTCTGGAAGTAGAGGGTTTTCCAATAGGGACTTGACAACTTTGAATTTAATTTGTTAATGCACTCTTTCACTAATCATAAAACTGTCACTGTCAATTTATTCAGTAAACTCAACATTGATCATGGTAAAGTACACTGACGAGCAACGTCTGCATATTATAAAAATTTTTTACAGATATTCGGAGTCGGTGACTGCAACTTTAAGAGCCTTAACTCCAATTTTCGGTCGTAATTCTCGCCCTAGTAGACAGGCAATAACAAGTTTAGTGCAAAACTTTGAGTCTACACATTTGTTGTGTTATGTTGCCGTGTCAGTAAGACAACGGGTTGGTCTAAGTGTCAAAAATATCGCTGCCGTTCAGACGTCCGTAGCAAACGATCTAAATCAGTCAATTCCACGGCGTTCTCAAGAATTGGGCATCGCTCAGACCACATTATGGCGTATTTTGCGTAAGGATCTTGGTTTACACCCATACAAAATCAAGCTGACTCAAGAATTGAAGCCGATGGACTATTTGAAGCGACGTATGTTCTCCGATTGGGTTCTGGAGAAGATGCGCCAAGATGATGAATTTCATCGCAAAATCATCTTCAGTGACGAAGCTCATTTTTGGCTCAATGGGTTCGTCAATAAGCAAAATATGCGTTATTGGTCGGGTGAAAACCCACATGCGGTTCATTAATCACCACTTCATCTACAAAAATAACTGTTTGGTGTGGCTTGCATGCCGGCGGCGTTATTGGGCCATATTTTTTCATCGACGATAACGATCGTCACGATATTGTGAACAGTCACCGATTATTTTTGCCCCGAATTGGAAGATATGGGCTTGGACTACATGTGGTTTCAACAGGATGGTGCCACCAGCGACACAGCACACGCTACATTCGATTTATGAAAGAGTAAGTATGGTGAGCGTGTTATCTCAAGACATGGGTCGCCTCGTTCGTGCGATTTAACGCCGCTTGACTATTTTCATTGGGGCTACGTTAAGTCATTGCTTTATGCCAACACGTTGACGACGTAGAAACGTAGGAAAGAGCCAACATCGAGCGCGAAATAGCGGCCGTTTCGGCCGAATGAACCAAGTCGAGTTCCATTTATAAAGCCAATAATAAAGTTTTTGAAATATCTCAAATGGTTTGCCTTTTATTTAAAAAAAAGTTGTCAAGTCGTTATTAGAAAACCGTGTACAATAATGGCCTTTGGTCGGCATATGTATAGTCGAGTCAGTTGATAATTGCATAGAAATTTAGCTTTGTATTATGGTTGATTAGTATATCTGCAGCCTCTCCAACAATTTTTGAATGTAAAATTTTGAATGCTATATAATATAATATAAATGAATATATTTATTACAGAATATTTAGGCGCCTATAAAAAATTATTTTGGCCAAACCCATAGAGATCCCGACTTGAAATTTGAATTGGAGATAGAGGAATCTCTCTATAATATATATTTATATAAATAAAAATAAAAAACAATATATAATTTTTTGAGTTATTCAAGGATATATGTAAAAAGGATATTTTGGAATATCTTTTGTCCTTGAAAATAAAAATTATTTCAAATCTTTGAAAGTTTACCTTCTCCTGATTTTTTTAAATATAAAAATTGGCATAAATTTTGATTTTTTTTCCAAATTCTTCAAAACTTTTTTTGCCTTATGATTCGTACCACTCCAATGAGTATTTCTACCACTTTTCAGACAAATCGAAGGGATGTCGTTCAGAGCTCCCCATATAGCTTCAACGATTTATCGTGGAATGACCTTATATTAAGAATCTTTGGTCAACGGGCTAGCCACACTGAAAGCATCGGTTCGCACTAGATCACCGAAATCAGGCAGTGTTGGGCGCGGTAAGTACGTAGGTGGGGGACCACATGGGAACTCGGTACTCCGCATGCTGTTGACAAAACGCGCTGTATGGGCATAGTACCCCGGCGTTAAAATCTTGGACCCTACAATTAATTTGTATCGTTCCCTTGATAATAATAATAATAATAGTTTAGGCTACCCTACATATCCCGTCCGGCATGGCGATAAATTGGTATAGTGAATGACCCGGGACTGTGAAAGTTGTCTTCGTTTGACTAAGTTTCCGGTGCGTATTTTTTTATATGATTTTCTTACTTAGACTACCAGCGAACTCTTGGTACTACTGTTTTCTTCGATAACCCTTAATTTGATCATTCGATCCAGTTCCTTATGTAATAGTTTTTATATCACTGGTGTAATATGGTAATGGAAGGTAGATTTACCTGTCCTGTAATGTCGCGTAATGTAAAAGGTTGGTCTTGCATAGACCTAGAATTGTGAACGACAGAATGAATTGTTTTACCGTCTCCAACCGCTTAATTTGTGGTTGAGTGAGGTCGAGAGCTAGTATTAAGGAATCGTTTCCAATCGAAAATAATAAGTCTAAGGCCGAGATAATATTATAGGTGACCGCAAAACCCCACCGGTGGAACAGTAAAGAAGCAGCAAAGCAGCAAAAGCAGAAGCAGGAAAAAATAGAGTAGTCTCCAACGAGGAAACGCAGAAACATTCAAATCATGAAAGCGAACAACAACATAATGCGGAACAGCACAATACATAATAATATATAATTCTCCCAAATCTGAACGCCAATCTACGGAAGTTGTTAGGAACTTGTGCTAAAATATTGCGACGATCTAGGGGATTGCTGGATCGTATAACCCATATTAGATTAAATCTACACCTTCCTTTCTTCGTTCTAACACTCCAGCTACTTTTCGATAGAGTTTCCTTTACCTCCCGCAAATTTTGTTTTATCAATTTGATGAGGGAAAAGTTCCCGGGTGAGAAACAAAGGAAACCCTGCTTTTTGCTAAATCCATAAAAAAAAAACTATGCTAGGGGGAATAGGTATAGCTAGGATCCACAACTTTCATAATTTCTCTCAGTGGAGTTGCCAATTATGACTGAAAGTGAGAATGAACTCTGAGAATAGAGTTTAATATGAATATGTACATAGTTGGATACGGGTGCATTACACTAGAAAAACCTGTTATCGGCATAGGTTATAACCCCGTAGTTGGATCCACTATAGCCAAATGAATGTGTGGGTGAACGTGTGTGAGTCAGACGGGAGTTTGCGAAATCAAAAGATCTATAAATTGCTTTGGTGACCAAAATTATTGGGTATATAATTTAATTCGTGCAGTTTTTTTCAAAATTTGAACGTTTATTTAAGAAAAACATGTACAATAGTATTATTCAAACTATTGCCCATCTGAAGCAATTACTTTTTCCTATCATTCTGGCAATTTTTGGATCCCATCCCAAAAGAACTGCACCGGCTTGGCAGCCAAGAATGAATCAAGTCAATTTTTGATATTCTGCTCTGATGTGAACCGTATTTCAATGAGGGCGTTCTGCATCGACCGGAACAAATGGTAGTCAGTGGTCTGGGCTATAAGGCGGGTGGAGTAAGACCCCACCGGAATAGCAACGTGGGGCCGAGCGTTGTCATGATGGAAAATAATTGCCTCGTGTCTGGTCACATATTGTGCTCGGTAGCGTTGTCCATTGATGGTTTCACCCGACTTTAGTAGCTAATAATACAGCACACCCATCTGATCCCACCAAATACAGAGCATTACCATGGATTTTCGGCTTTGCCGTTGATTTGGCTGGTTGGCCGGGTTTCGCATATGATTTTTTGCGCTTGGGGTTGTCGTAATGGATCCATTTTTCATCATCAGTAACAATCCGATGCAAAAATGACTTCCTTTTGTGGCGTTCCAGCAGCATTTCGGACATACAAAACTGCCTTTCGACGTCTCTCGGCTTGAGTTCATGTGGAACCCAATTTCCTTGCTTCTGAATATATTCAGCTGCTTTTAAACGTTTTGAAATGGCTGCTTGAGTGACACCCAAAGATTCTGCGAGCTCTTCTTGTGTTTGGCAACAATCTTCAAAGAGTAATGCTTCCAGTTCTTCATTTTCAAACTTTTATGGCTGCCCAGGACGTTCATCGTCTTCCAAGCCAAAATCACCACTTTTAAATCGTGCAAACTACTTTTGGCACGTTAGCTCAGCTAGCGCATGTTCATCATAAACTTCCACCAAAATACGATGACTTTCGGGAGCAGTTTTCAGTAATGAATAAGAACTCCCCGCAAAAACACTTTCTTAGGCACAAAGTTCGACATATTTGAGTGAAAAAAAAAGATTGTTGTTTACGCTTCAAATGAATGACATATACTGAAATGACGTACAATGACAGTAGCTTTCCAACGCATGTTCCAATGGAATAACAGCAATGGAATAATACAAGTTACGCCATCTCTTAGCAAACCGCACGAATTAAGTTATAGACCCAATAGAAAGGTTAATAAACTGAGTTTTGTAAGATTGATTTTGGATTGTGATAAGGAATTTCTCGCTTGAAGTGTTTTTTTTTTTTAAGAAGTAAGGTAACGTAAAGTAGATTTTTTTAAAATGGAGACGTGAATGTGCAGTTTTCTTGGAGGATAAAAAGGGAAAAAGGAAAAAGGAAAGGACGAGCAAAGAGACGGAATTATCACGACAACTTTAATTCGGGGGAAGTTCTTTCCTTTTTTTAAATCCTTTTTTTCTCCAATCTTGCGAGTATAGTGATTTCTAAAACTTCTCTTTTATTTAACCCAGGATTATCTGCTATTAAAGCCGCACCTAAATTGGGTGGACTCCAGTGAGAATGATTGCCGGTTCTCGGGGGCTAACCATAACAAACACTTTCTGTGGATGGAGAAAGAGGATTAGTGTCTGCAGAAATGGAATACACAAACAGAAATGAAAACTTTTTATACAATATTTGAGTTTTTTTTTTTCTTTTATTTTTCTGGTATATAAAACCTGGTTGAATATAAAAATGAGCGCTGACGATATATAGAAGACAGGAGTGTTTTTCCGAGAAGCATAGTTATTACTTTCATTGTGTGCAATACGTAAATTGTTAAGAAAAAAGAAACAAATTTCCATCGACATTTTTTTTTTTTTGTTTCATCGTTTTGTTATTCTTATTTTCTCTTGCTCATTGCCATTATCCGCCGCTGAAATGTCGCTGAACAAAGCTAATCAATGTAAGACATCAACACCGTCACAATGAATTTTACCTGTCACGACCAAATTCACCTCCGGTGCGGCTACTTTAACTCTTGCAATGCCTGATAATCACCTTTCGTCACCGTTATCGCCTTTTGGTAGTTGTCAACATATGAGAGGATATAAACTCTAAAACTCAAACCATTCAACAGACCTAGTCGAACCGATTTGATGTACTAAATAAAACTATCGCTAATGTAGCTCAACGTTTTGAGTGAGTTGAAGCTTACAGTAGGTACGCTAAGAACATAGCTCCTCTCTTTGCAGAAATAACACGATAAAATAGCAAAGATATTGCTGCTGATGCTGTTCTATTTGTAATACCCGAACAAATAGAGGAAAATCTCAAAGACATTTTCAACCAAATTTGTTTCACTATTTATTGCGGTCCTTCTACATTAAAAGAAATCTTTTGTCTACGATAATCCAACAAAAAGGTGAGGTGAGGAACCTGTAATAAAAAAATTCAATAGCCCACAAAAGAGAAACCCCGTTCTTGGGTCAGCTGGAGTTTACCGAAAACAACTTTTGTTGTACCGAAGTACAACAAACAGCTGTGCTTCGTTATGCTGGAAGAGAAGCGGTTAAACTTATATTAATAGCTTAAAAAGAAAAACCGTCCGATCTTACAACTTGCCATAAACCTCGAGCATGAAAATCAGCAGTGAGCTGTTTATAAAAAATTCGGTTGTGTGTTTGTTAAATCAACTGCTAATGGGTAGAGTTAAATCATTGGCTACATGAGGGAGCTAAATGATTTTGTCAAAGTTAGCGCCACAAAAAGTAGTAAAAAAGAAACTGAGAATGTGAATGCTGCTGCTGCGTATAAGCCGTGACTGAAGTCTCAAGTGGACTCAATAAACATTTTTTTTTAAGGCAAAATAAAATCTACTATTAACTTAGTCTCCCCATTAAAGGTTGGATGCCACCCATGGAACGAAATTTCCACTGAGCCAAAACATCTTTTTCTCTCTATCTATCTATTTCTTTCTAACGCCTGCTCAGGCATTTAAATAGTAATACCCTCTTGAATGTTGTTCTTTTTTCAAAAAAAAAAAAAAAAAAAAAAAAAAAAAAAAAAAAAAAAAAAATTAAGTTATTATAATTAACTATGAAAGAAATAATTTTAAATCTTGTTTCCCGTTTTTATATTCCTATTTTTATTACTAGTTTTATAATTGTTCATTTTCCGCTGTTTTTTTTTTTTTTCCTTTTCAAAATTATATAATTTTATTCGTGTTAAGGTGCTCGTCTGTAGCTTGTGTCTTATTTGATTATGCGGATTTCCGTGGCTCAAGTGGCAATCGGATGGCTCTGCATTCAACGTAACTGCGAAAAAATTCTTTTTTTTAGGCAATAAAAATCACATGAGATGAACGGTTGCCTAAAATACAGCTACTAGTCAACTCACACTAATTATTTATGTAGTCTGGTACAATTTAAAGAGTTCAGTTCTAGCGAACTCCCTGATCTAAGGACCTGACTCTCCGAAATGAGACCGACTTCCAGAAACATTATGCTTCAATAAAGACTTCTATACGGAAATTCCTAGCAAATAAGAATGGGTTAGCAATAATACAATAAACAGCCATAATGGCATAAAGTGGTATACGGAGGGTTCTTAAATGGAATCGGGAAGTGGGGACTGGAACAGACAAAGCAAACCTAAATATAACCATAGCTATGGGCAAGTCCCAGTGTATTCCAACCAGGATTCCATTCGGGTATGTGCAAACCACATTTACAGTTCTGGTATCAAAGGCGCAAGCATCCATATATTCATGGACAGTCAAGCAGCTGTAAATGTCCTTAGCTCGCACACCATTGACTCGAAATCAGTCATGTACTGCTTCAAAGCCCTCCAAATACTAAATTCCAGGAGCAAAACTGTGGTGGGTTTCTGGCTATGAGCGCATTGATTGAAATGAAAAGGCCGATGAACTGGCCAGAGAGCGCTCAGAAACTCTCTTTACTGGACCCCCTCAATACTCCTAAATCATAAGTAAATTAAGTTGTTAATAGTTGGGAACATTCGAGATGCATCTTATATTGGGAAAATACTTCAGGTCTAGGACAGGCCAAACGAGCCATTCCGCCCGTCACCAAAAAGGTCAATAGATGTCTAAATCTAGGTCGGCACGATATCAACAACTTAGTAGGTTACCTCACAGGACACCACGGTTTAACATATTGTCTCATTAAAATGAATCTAGTCGACTCTCCGGAGTGCCGACTTTGTCTTGAAGAGGACGAAACTGCTAAACACATCTAATGTGAATGTCCATCCCTCAAAGGAACTAGACAAAAGATTTTCTTCATGGAACAATTCGGATTCAACGAACTAATTTCATTAATAATTCCCCTGCTAGTAGTGCTATCAACTTCATTCAGAAGGTAGAAAACTTACTAGTCTTACCATAGTTTTGACTAAATGGTACAAAAGATCTTTTAGGTCAAAGTGCCGTTCGTCGCAATTGGCGATTACGAACATTAAAAACAACCCACTGTGCGCACAATGATATGGATTTTATCTACAATAGAATTTGATCGGGTCTTTTGGTGTGTCACCTAAATACACGTTGTTTTCAATTTACTATGTGAGACTACCTAAAACCTTTTCTTGAGGGCTCAGATGTTAATGTCATTTGTGTGAGTGAGACGCGGTGTAAGCCAAAAGTTCATGAATTAATTTTCGAGGGCTCAGATGTTGATGTTATTTGTGTTTGAGACGTGGATTAAGCCAGAAATTCATGATCATATCTTTGACAGATCGGTTACAAGTTTAACCGTAATGTCAGGATAACAAACACAACTGGGTATGATATGGTATGTTATGGTTTGCAATTTATTGCAAAGCAACATTAGAGATATGACACTTCTCACCAGCTCCGTTCTTCTCGGTGGTAGCCAATTTTGATCAATAATTAAAAAAAAATTATAATGTATGTTGCTTTCAACACTAATCTTGATAGGCAAGTTATTCTATCACACGAATTCATCGATTTATTGTTTTGTCTTTATAATAATATCTTTTTACATGTCCAGATTCCGCATGCATATATATATGTATTTACATTATTTTAAGTTTATTATTAATTAATTAGTATTCATTTACTATATGGGGAAGCATGTAAAATACCATGGAAACACTGTATGTACCTTGGCATCACTAATAATAGGTTAAACTTATTTATATACTTATTCGATATGTACATTCTGATCTGATCTGATCTGATCTGATTACAGAAACAGTATTTTAGGATGGTCACTGTCACAATATCTCGCTGTCAGACACTGTACTTTTTTGCATAAAATCATACTGTAAAATGTCTGTGTGGATAGAAGTGAAAGAATTTATTCCTTTCAATACAATCTTTATTCAATACAGTTGTAATTCACAATTCAATCGCTTAACTCAACCCTTTTACCTTTTCTATCTTTTACTTAAACATCTTAATCACTACTTGTAATTAATTTAGAACTAACACGCATATTTTGGGTGATTCTAATATAATATTTATACTCTACAATCCAGCTTTCATACAAATTTCTATATTGCTAGAAAACTCGATTCGATTCTCTATTCACCAATGGTCAAATAAGGAAGTCTTCTGCTATGCTATGACATCACACGGCTCCCGGATCCGGTAGACAATTTCATTAATGCAGGTTATCACTTTGTATAGACCTTCCCAATCCTGTTCCAATTTTGATGAATTGCCTTTCTTAAGCTTAAACAACCAAACCAGATTTTCTTTGTTGAAGCCGAAAGATTTCGCCTAGATGTCGTACTTAGTAGTCATGCGTTAGCCCGCTAGCTTTATCTTTTTTTGGGTCTGTTTATCCAATTTACGAATCCTGCTGCCCAAGTTATCCACGTAGTCGTTCACCTCCTTGGGCTTCGAATTTCGTTTTACTTGGCAACCGAACTGTTTGACCAAATAAGATATCGGATGGTGTGTGTCCTGTTGATCGATGGACTGCGTTTCAGTAGGTCATTAAGAAGAGGCTGTCGATCCTAGTTCCGCTGGTAGCTACCGACGAACTTCGGCAGATTCTCATTCAATGTTCTATTGAATCGCTCGACCACTCTATCTGATTAAGGGTGTAGTGGCGTTGTCCTTGCCTTCCTTATTCCCAGATATCGGCAAATTCCCTGAAAGACTTTTGATTCAAAATTTTGTCTTTGGTCAGAGTGTAGTTCCATTCGGACTATCTTTTCTGCTACGGCCTTAGCCTCTTAATTTGGGATGGAAAACACTTCCGGCCACTTACAGAAGTTATACATTAGATTTAGATTTAGATTCTTGTGGGAAATGGTATAAGGAATCCCTGATCACTGCGACCACAAATGGTTCAATTGTGATATCATCCATTTAGAGTTCAACCATGATGCTGCAATTTATTAGGATGGCGGCTACATCTTTAGGTGAGCTTACTGCTATGATTGCCGCTTCAATGTAGAATTTACCTAGGTGACATTGACATGTTTAGGTTAAGCCATTGCAGTCACAAAGTATGTGTCCTGCTGTTTCTATGTCCTTGTAGCACAGTCTGCATGTATTTTCTTGTGCTATTCCCGTGGTCATCAGGTGTTTTTTCACACGACAGTTTCCTGTGAGAAAACCTGTGGTCACTCGAATCTGAGTTCTACCTAGATGTAGTATTTGTTTTGTTTTGGCATAAAGTTTTTGGCTTGTCTGTTTCCTTTTCACCAGAAATGAAGCTTCTTTTCCTTTAATTCTTCCTTTTATTGTATTAATTGATAACCCACAGAATGCATCTGGCATCATGATTAGATCTGCGGATTCTTTATTGGCAAGTTCGTCTGCTTTTTCTTTACCTTCATGTACTCTGTATCCTGGCACACAAATTAGATGAACTTTGTTCGTGGTGGCCAGTAGTTGTAGGAGTTGAAGGCAAGTTTTGGTTTTATTTCAAAGGCGTTAATTGCAAGTTAATTGCTCTACTGTCAGAGGGAATATAAATATTTTTGTTTGCTATTTGCCTGTTTAGATTCTCTCGAATGCAAAGCTCTACTGCATGGATTTCAGCCTGAAATACAGAGCTGGTGTATCCATACTGGCATGCACGGATGCATTAGTGCGAGTGCGAGGACACATACTCTGGCTTCAACTCTTTCATTTGTTTTGGATCCATCTGTGTATCATACATGTGAGTTCTTGGCAAATAATGGTTTTTCCTATTTCCAGTTAAGACGGTCTGGAAATGTAACCTGAAAGCTGTGCCGAAAGTTATATTGTGTAGACATTTGTCTATTAAGTGTATTTCAAGTAGTTTTTTTTTTTTTTTTTTTTGAATTTATGAAGAATTGCAGCATGAACTAATGATAACTTCAAGCGCAGCTGTTGGTGTGGTTTTAATTGCACCAGTTCCACAGACACAGTCTAGTCTCTGTAAGTTGCCACCAAACGACGTCAGTATACCTGATGATAGGTATAAATCTAGACTTTTGCTGGTCCATAGTGAGGTCCTGGCCTTGTCAGTAGTCTTAGAAAGATAAGGGTTCCATGTAATCCAGTAGGTTTCCTAGATATTTGTCTACCGTTGATAACTCTATTGTATCACCGAAGAAAGTGGCATTTCTGTGTCATTCTCGCCTTCTGCTCTTAGTGAGTTTAGCAATGGTGCTTTTCTTGGAATTGGCTTTGAGGAAAATTTTGGTGCACCATTCAACTAGGTTCAAAGCCCTCTGGACGCGATCCCAGATTATGTCCTTGAATTTACCTTTGATTAGTATTGCAAATATGTCTGCATATCCTTGGACATAGAAGCCATCATTTCTGAGTAAATGGTAATCAGTAGTTTCTTAAATACGATGGAACACAGTAGGGGTGATAGCACTCTTCCCTGGGGGAATCCTTTCGTAGCTATCACACTGATTTTATTGCTGTCTAATGAGGTTTTTATTGTTCTATCCTCTAGCATATATTTTATCCATTTACATATTCGTCAACTCCCATGTTTTTAATGCCCCTATATATCTGAGAGAATTCTGTGTTGTCTCTGAAAAATTTTTCAATCCTTGTGGTAAGACTTTGTAGGGCATATGCGGTTTATTTTCCAGGTTGAAAGGCATATTGATATTTGTGAAGGGGGTTCATTTGAAGAGCTTCCTCTCTGATATCTCTGTCGAGGATTTTTTTCATAGTTTTGACAAAAAAGGAAGTAAGGCTGATTGATCTATATGACTTTGGTAGTTTAGACGGTCTGCGTCCTATCTTAGGTATATATTTGACAGCAACCTTTTTCCACTTTTTTGGTAAATATCCCCACGAATAGCTAGCTCTCCCTTAAGCCTTTTATTTATCCTTTTCTGGAGAGAATTTTCTTGAACTGTCGTCGAGTCTGGGAAGTGAGTTGCAGCTAAGATTTGAAGAGTCTGTAGCCCGTTTTCGGCATATGTGAAATAGAATAGTGTGCCGCTTAGAGAGTATTTTATGAATGCGAGCACAACTTTTGGTGTCATCGATTGTACGACACAACTTTCTCTATGATTCTCTTGTAGCCCTTCGAATTTCTTGGTTGTACATGGTGAGTGTTCTTACCCATTCATCATTACGTTTAGCCTGGTTGAAGAACTTTTTAGTCTCTGTTCTGAGTTTGGCTAGGTTTTTATTCCACCAGAGGTTAGTTCATTAAACGTTTTCTATTTTTCTGCTCAAGCCTGATAAAAGGCAGTATTGATTGCCATACTGAGATTATAACAAGTTAGCTCAATACTGTCTACATCTCTGATGTTCGTGTTACATCTACCCAGGCTATCCATGAGTTGCTGGCAGTATACATCCCAGTCTGTGGATTTGGGTTATCTGTATTTTTCAGATGTAATAGTACTTAGTTCAAGGTCAAATAGGATGTGGCAGTGGTGGTCAAATAGAATCGGTGGCTACTAAGACCACCTTCCACTTTTTCCCAAACAATTGCTTCCGCCGAAGGCTCTAGAATATGATTTCGGCAGATGACGACTTTTAAACGGAAGTGCTGGCGTTTCCGTACACCATTGGCATCTCCTAAATCGATTACTGCTCCATGTTCTCTCATGAAGTCTGTACCAATGATGCACTCGTCACATATGTCAGCCACCAGAAACATGTAAGAGATTATTATTCCAGTCAGCTGGATTTTTATGCGGAATTCACCATATACCTTTTAGTTGTTCGCCAGCTGCATCTTGTAGTTTTATGCAACCAAGACTCCTCCACAAGATCCTTCCTGATGATTGAGACCATGATACCGGTGTTCATCCATTCATCCTTACCGCTGACTTCTTTTACCAGAAGACTTTATTGCATCGTTTTGCCAGGGAGACTTTTATGATGGCCGTCAACTCGTACTCCCAACTTCGATGGGCATCCCAACTGATGGTTAAAGTTTGACCAGCCTCTTGGTAGCCGGTTTCTTTCTCCATGTGTACCTTTGAAAGCCTGACTGGCTGCTTTCGTCAATTCTTTTTCCGGCAATCCTTACTGCTGACTGTCTTTTGCTATTTCGTCGATAATTTTCTGTCCTGCCATTGAATAAAAATGGTGCCAGCCTACATGTGGCTACAAAATCTTTATACTTTTCGATGTCTATTGTTTGCAAAAATTCTGCTGCAGAACTATGCAAGGCCAAGCACTTCTCATTATCTCATCATTCATTATCCCAATTATTCGCACAGGAAGGCAATTCAAACTGCTTCTTAAAATAAACTCCCTATATATATGAGAAATATAATAGTTTTTGGAAGTTTTAACAAGTTTATAAGGAATTGGATGCTTGGTTATGATTTACATAACGTGGAATACCTTTTCTGTGATATTCTGGTCTAGCCTGAGGTTTTTTTTGCCAGCGTTTTCTTTTCTTTCTATTTCTGAATTACATTTAATTTTATTTTGCTTCATTCGCTTTGTTTTCTATTCTATAAATGTATCTTCACTTTATTTTTTCTTTCTTTTTCTATAATTAAAATCTAAACAGGCCACGCCACCCATATTTAATAATATTAAAACTAAGGCCCATTAAAGTAGCAATTGACACTATTTTAATACTAAATATATATTTTTTAATCGTGAAGTGTTACTATGTGCACATATAAAGGGTGATTCATCGTGAGGTTTGATTTATAATGTAAAATAAAATACATAAATTTGAAAGTGAACTTAAAATTTTTACTATCGATTCAAAGAATTTATTTATTGAGAACGATATTATTATATGTGAATGCTGACCACGACTACGTCTGAAGTGGTCCATTCCGAAAGTCCAATTTTGGGCGATTCGTTCGAAAATAGCTACTGGTATCTAGTGGGTAACACGAGTAATGTTGGGTTCCAAATTTTCAATCGTAGCTGGCTTATCCCTGAAGACCTGAGACTTTACATACCCCAGAGAAAATAGTCCAAATATGTGATATCGAACGATCTAGACGTATCAAAACGTGAAATTTGGTGATCACCAAAATGATTTCTAAACAAGTCCATTGTTTCACGCACTGTATGGCTCGTAGCGCCATGTTGTGTTGAAACCAGAGCTCACCGAGACCATGTGCTTGAATTTCAGGAAACACATAGTCCGTTAACATGGCGCGATAATGGTTACCATTGACGGTAACATTCTGATTTGCCACATTTTTGAAGAAATATGGACCAATGGATCCACCAGCCCATAAACCACACCATAACGTTGTTTTTAATGGATGTAATGGTAGTTCTTGGTACTCTTCGGGCTGCTCATCAGCCCAAATACGCCAATTTTGTTTATTAACGTATCTATTGAGCCCGAAATGGGCTTAATCACTGAACAAATTTTCACGATATTAAAACACGAAAAAAATTCATTTATACTCAAAATCAAGCTGGAGATTTAATTGTGGTACACGATTCTTACTGAGCCGGCAAAATGAATTAACAAATAATACCAACTCTATTTTAAATCATAAGAATAAAACCAACCAAGCTGTAAGTGATACGGAGGCAAAAAAAACTAGGCAATTGTTTGTGCGAAAGTGCGTGCCTGCAAAACCGCATCTCCGTTCCAATAACAATCAAACGAAAAACTTTGCTATCGAAAAAATGCACCAAAAACCCTGCGGAAAGAGAGGGTGATCATTTTTGTTGGGACCAGAAAGACGTGTTGCAAAGATTAGCAGAAGCATTCCCTTTTAAGGAGTTTAATTCAGGTTTTGGAGTTCGCTGAAGGTCAACAATCTTCACGCAAAGCAGTCTACGGAAATAAAACTTTCCTACCCACTTTCCTATCCTTCCATTTCATCATAACAAGGCTTCAACTCACATGAGTTTATTTGAAATTTCTTTATATTCAACCTTTATAAACTACCTATATAAAAGAAAGGAAATCACCAGTGATTACACTATAAGTAAATGTGATTCACACCATAAAACATTAAATATCAAGGTGGATTGCTATAAGTACTCTATCGCGCAAATTTATCCTGATATTAAGTTATATATTGTAACTTTAGAAAAGCAAATGTCCCTGCCCTGAAAACGTATACAGCTCATTTTGACTGGCTAAGTATGTTTCAGAATAAAAACACTGAGGAGATATACGCAATTCTCCTAAATGTTATACATGAATGTATGAATTTGTATATCCCACTGAAAAAGGCGATAACAAAAACATCTTCCGTAGTACAATAAATTTCTCCTTAATTTAAAAAATGCAAGAAATAAAGCTCATAAGATATATATTAAATCGAAAAATCCTGAAAGTAGAATCAAATTTGAAAAGCTAAGGAATGATTTCGAAACTCTGTACACATTTTTGAATAATAAATATATATTTGACACAGATAGTATACTCTTTTGGGCTTACTTATATAATATAAGAAAGGCTACAGGTATTGTATGATATATAGAGGTTTAGTGTCTACAACTTTGGAAGGTAATCTGGAGCTGCTTGCAAAATTTTTTGAGTCCGTTTGCAACTCAAGCAAAATCAGAGTACTTGGCTGACTTTGGACTGTAGCACAACTAGCTGCATACGAGATGTTTTTACTGCACTTTCCCATTTTCTCTTTAGCAAACCATCTTGCATACAAAGCGAGTCCCACTGTGCCCAATATGCCTTCTACCGTCCGATATCTCCTGCCAACTTGGCCTTTCCTCGTGTTCCTTCACGGCCAGTATTGGTTCGATGTCATTATCTGCCTGTTAGGAGGAACGGATTTCATCTGTACTCCAACCCTCCATTGTCTCGGTCTTTATCATTTAGATAGTGACCTGTTCTTTCACTTCTTTATGGTTGCAGTGTTCACATATAACTATACACGGTGAACGAGAGACAGAATCAGCATTTAAGTGGAGTGTTCCCTTGCGGTGTTGCACTTCAAAATCGTAGCCCTGCAACTGCTCGGTCTATTTCGCAAATTGGCCTTCAGGGTTCTTAAATTGAAGAAGCCATTTCAGAGCTGCGTGGTCTCTCCGAAGAATGAATTTTTGTCCATAGAAGTACTAATGGAAATGCTTCGTAGCCAGAATTGAGGTCAAAAATATGCGAAGAGTTACGCAGTAGTTCCGTTCAGGTATATAGAGTACCTTGCTGTAATATGCGGCCACTTTCTACTTTCTACTACGGCCCCGATCACAACGTTGCTAGGGCTTGCTGAATATTTTTCCAGGTATGGGGTAACCAAAGATGGGGGCATTGCCGCTTGAGTTCTTCAAATGCTTTTTAATACCCTCCAGTTGGTGCAGGCTCTTCGTAATACCAGCAAAATCCTTTAAGAACCTCCTGTAGTACGTGGCAAGTCCCAAGAAGCTCTTCAGTTGGTGTTTATCTTCTGGGGGTAGGCCTTCTTTTCACACCTTCGATTTTCTTAGGATCTGTCCTTATTCTTTCCGCTGCTATAATGTTTTTTTTTTGTTGAAACGTTTTAAGTTGTGAACATTTTATCACACTGCAGCTTGTATAAGCTAACGAGCAATTTTCGTCTTTTCAAATAAATGTGGTATCTTTAAATGTATGTACATAAAATGAAATTTTTAGTTAAGTTAATTAGATATGATATGTCCAGAAGGGTATATTTATCTACAATATTTGATTGCATGAATCGTGTAGCTTAAAACGTTTGAGTCTTCGGATCTCCCCATTGGGTTCACTTAATCTTGCTGCTTCCTGATTGATTTAGTGTCTCGGATTTGTGAAGTGCATTCTCACGTATTTAGAAATTCTCTCCTCTATAGTATCTACATAGATTAAGGTCGAGTTGTAATTCCGTTTTCCTCACATACCATGGAGCTCTGGCAATGTTTCTAACGACTTTATTTTAGAATCTTTGAATATTATGGCAATACTTGTTTGGAAAGTACATTCTCATAGCTGAATACCGTATGTCTATTTTTTTTTTTATAATCTCGCGCGCGCACCAAATGGATATGAATACCCTTTCACTGGTTTTCTCCAGGGCGCGGGCGGGTGGTGTAGTAGTTTGAAACTCAGGTGTATTAGGTTTCGATATTTTTCTTAGAGGTGGTTGTCAAACTGGACGGGACCAGCAAGTGCATCCTCAACCAGTCGGTCTCAGTACGTGCTAGTTGTTAGTTCGTAACATTTAGCCCAGCCAGCAACCACTCCAACATCAGTGTTATGCCTTCATGTCAGAGTTGACGCCGACGGGATTCTCATATAACTACATGCAAATTCTACGAAAAGACTTTTTCAGAGAATTGCCTCGCACGGGATTCGAACCTGCGACCCTTTGCTTGAGGAGTGTATGCATATACCACTACACCACGGCCTGCTTTCAGTATCTGTTTATATACTAAAAGTTTATAATGTACTGCAAGATCAAGTTAAGTTTTCTTAATTTGATGCCAAGTTCTTCTTTTTTCTTTTTCACATGTTCGTTCCATCTTAGCTTGGCATCTGAATTCATTCCTAGATACTTAGCTGTATTAGAGTAAGGAACTTAAACATCTGAAATAAATATTGGTATATGGTTAATTTTTTTGTTGTTGAAATCAACATGAACAGATTTTGAGCTGTTTAGGTGACCCCGATGAGCAAATCGAACAAGCCTTCGTTGGATACTCTCAATTCGGGATACGACAACATTAACTCATTTAAAGGGACACCACGCTTGGCTAGCGTACTCGAGAAGTGGGTAAACAAAAGTGATATATAGTGATCTGGTTACGTACGGCTTGCAGAATTCTTTAGAATATTTTTTAATGAAGCCAATTAATCAGCTTGCTTTAGTAATTATCTCATCGATATCCGAGCGGAATTAAACTCCCTGTCACTTTATATACCAAGTTCGCGGATAAACTGAACAAGAGGTATAAGTTGGGGTGAAAACTTGATTGACATTTGATGAGATTGAGTTTCAAGCAGTTCTTGATGCACCAGGTGTAAAAACTATTTAGATCTGTTTGAAGTAGGCGAAAGTCATGTTGTGAGAAAATAGGTTTCAAAAAGTCGGTATCGTCAGCATAGAGAGAAAGTGCTGAGTGTTGAATGACCCTTTCAAGATCGTTAATAGTTAGGATGAAGGGAAGTGGACCTAGGCGACTACCTGAACGAACACCTGACGTGGCCAAAATAAGGGCCAATAGGACAAACCTGAAACAAACACGATAAAAACGATTATGAAGGTAAAAAGTTATCCATTTTAGCAAAATGGGCTTAAAAGCCAGGACAGACAATTGACAATTTTAACAGGGTTAGTTTAGTTTTATATTTTATCAAAAGCCTTACTGAAATCAATTGTTATAACGTCAACTTCTTTATAACTTTCCACAGAACAGAGGACACGAATTCGACGAGGATAATTGTAGCTGATCCATCTTTTAGAAAGCCGTGTTAAACACGGGGAGACTTGCACTGAAAGTTTAAGGTTTCGTATAAAATGGCTTCGAGAAGTTTTTGTAAATGTGAAAATTTAGCTATGGGGTAGTTGTAAGTGACTTCGCTCTGTAATCCCTTTTTGTATATCGGCGTTATGAAAGAAGATTCCAATATCTGCGGAGATATAAGAGAGCGATAACCGGAGGAAATTTAAAAGGGGATGTGAAAGTGTTGAGGATCGACCGGAACAAATGGTAGTCAGAAGGGCCAAGGTCTGGGCTATAAGGCGGGTGGGGTAAGACATCCCATCCACTGTTTACCAAATCGTTCTTTACCGTAATAGCAACGTGGGGCCGAGGGTTGTCATGATGGAAAATTATTGCCTCGTGTCTGGTCGCATATTCCGGGCGTTTTTCGGTTACTGCTCTCTTCAAATGGATTAATTGTGCTCAGTAGCGTTGTCCATTGATGGTTTCACCCGGTTTTAGCAGCTCATTATACAACACACCCATCTGATCCCACCAAATACAGAGCATTACCTTCGCGCCTTGGATATTCGGCTTTGCCGTTGATTTGACTGGTTGGTCGGATTTCACATATGATCTTTTGCGCTTGGGGTTGTCGTAATGGATACATTTTTCATCACCAGTAACAATCCGATGCAAAAATGTGGCGTTCCAGCAGTATTTCGGACATGCAAAACCGCCTTTCGATGTCTCTCGGCTTGAGTTCATGTGGAACCCAATTTCCTTGCTTTTGAATATATCCAGCTGCTTTTAAACATTTTGAAATGGCTGCTTGAGTGACACCCAAAGATTCTGCGAGCTCTTCTTGTGTTTGGCAACAATCTTCATATAGTAATGCTTCCAGTTCTTCATCTTCAAACTTTTTTGGCTGCCTAGGACGTTCATCGTCTTCAAAGCCAAAATCACCACTTTTAAATTGTGCAAACCACTTTTAGCAGGTTCGCTCAGCTAGCGCATGTTCACCATAAACTATGACCACCACCAAAATACGATGACTTTCGGCAGCAGTTTTCTTTATGTTGAAGTAATGAAGGAGAACTTCCCGCAAAAACACTTTTTCAGGCACAAAGTTCGACATATTTGAGTGAAAAAAATTATTGTTGTTTACGCTTCAAATGACAGTATGGAATAACAACAATGGAATAATACAAGTTACGCCATCTCTTAGGTAACCGCACAAGATATTCTGAGTATTTTCCACTACATGTTGGTAACCGAAGATGCGGCATTCTACTTGTCTGTATACTGGTTCCATAAGCGAAATAATTTTACTTATATTATTTACGTACAGTTCATCTAAGACTGCTCTTGTAGGGTCAGTTGGCAAAAGTTGTTCCTTATTTGGGTATGGTATAGTAAGATTTGTTTAAAATATGATTCAAGAATACCAAGTCTAAATTATTACACTAGTAATAGAAACAAAATGTTTCCCACGGTGGTACCCAGAACAAGCGGCAAACAGTCCCGATTATTTTAGCAACAATAAATAGATAGTTTTTTTTTTTTACAGGAAAACTAGCGAAAAATGAAAAAAAAAATCTCCAGCTGCAGTGAAGGTCAATAATGTTTCAAAGTCAACAACCGAATGATATTGAACACCAATATCGCTGATATTCGCCTAGTCTAAACCAGTACTGTTACGAATAATTTGTTGTATGTAGTAATTTCCAATTACAGGCCTCTTCAGTTTTAAAAGATTCCCAATCGAAATTCCGACACAAAGCGATGTTAGAAGAATCTATTTAATTATCAGCTGAACCATTTCATGACATATCATATAGTGTAAACTAGGTATGAAGATGTAATTGCCTTCCAATTAACCCAGGCCACAGAGAAAAAACCACGAAGGCGTTGCGATCGAATTGATTACAATCGAACACGGTGTACGTAGTTGGGTCTTATGCGTACAACGGCCACTAACGAGTACATGCGAAAAACCAGTTATAAAAAAATTATGCCGTGTGTTAATTGTATGACTAAAAGTACGCTCAACAAATTTATGATGTAATTTTGCTCGATGAGTGTGATTTATTTTGTAGGCTTTGATTTTTGTGCGATTATGCTATATATGCAACAGATGGACGGTAAATAAAATTTAAATCTTTTGAAAAATGTATGACTAAATTGATATTACTTTTCATTATTGTAAAAGTCGCATGGTGTTGGTAAGTGGGGTATATTATTTAAGTTTGTAGTATCTCCAATATTGTGAAATGGAAAAAAGTACATTATTTTTACTTTACTTCTTTAATAAAATATAATATTTATATTTGAGGCGTCAGACAACGAGGACAGTCAAACCAAGAAAAAACCAATCCGTTTCTAGACTACATGTTCCGTTTTGTCAGTGACTATGGTCGTTATTTTAAACTTCTATTCTAAGCGCTGGTAGTAACATCTTCTTGCTAGTGGTGCAATAACCACATTACTCGCCTCCCAATGACGAAAGAATGAACTGTAACGATCTACCACTGTCAATTTCTAAACGAAATACTTTTTTTCTTGACATATGTTTCGATCTTTTACTGCTGCTGATAAAAATCGATGTCCAATTTCGGATCAAAATGCTCTGGATTAAAGGGTTATAAACACTTAGAATTTTTGTGTTTGCGTAATGTACATATATTTGGCTATATTCCCTGAAAATCCAAATCGATCCGATAAGTAGTTTTCGATATATACGCATATTTGTAAGGACGTTTCGGTCTATGTGTAAATTTCTTTAAACCTTAAACGCATTTTTCTCAAAACTATGTTTTCGAAATCGATAATCAGATTTCATAAAAACGGCTCAACTAATCGATCTGAAATTTCAACACAACCTTCTCATATATACTCCTCAGGTATTGATCGAAAGAATGAGATTTTGGATAATTATTTCTATTCTATTCTATTGTAATTTAAAAATTTCAATTTAAAAATCAAAATTTCGATTACTTTTCCGATCAGTACTTAGATTTATCTTTCCACCAAAAAAAAATTTTGTTTTTTTATTTCAGGTGAACTAAGCCGGAGATATCGTGATCACCGCCGAACACCTTTTTTGTAGGATCTTCAGGAGATCGTCTACAGGAGCACACCAAATTGATATTTTTACAAAGCATTGGTGACATTATAAGCTTAAATGTTGCCACTAAATGCAACATTACTTTTAGTTTTTGTACAATATGTTTTCAAAAATAGTTCATAAAAAACGTTTTGGATACGTCAAAATTGACTAGTACTGAATAATCTATCATTGATGAGTTACGTACATACACCGTATCTGCTGGATGTCGGAGAAAAACTCTCTAGGAAGTTTGAGACTAGTGGCAGTACTATTTCCGGATACATGGTGCAACGATTAATCATAGTTAAGCAAAACTCCTTGACAATAGGTCAGCACTATCAGATATGTATGAATGTATTGTCGGCAGTAGTATAGTTTGGTTGCATCTGTGTGTGTCTGTGGATTTTAGATCTTCTATTAAGACATGAAGTACAGTTTCGGGAGCAAGCCTAATGCTAGGTCAAACATATTGTAAGATAGTCCGTGAATTATATCGAATGTTTCTTTTCATAATGGCTTTGGAACGTAAGGTCTTATCACGCTTGTTAAGGCCTCACATTAAATTATGATGTTAGGTTCAATGACTAGTTGTTGTAATTTAAGAGATGAGACATTTTCCAAAGGTGTTGTGAGTTCAATATTAATCTAAAGTTCCGCGACTGTTTTGGCTTGACCAGCAAGATAAAAAATGTTTGTTGTGAAATGTTGTGTTCGAGATGCCTGGTCTCATTTTTGAAGGGAATAATACGTGACTGGCTTATAATCTGATTGTATTTTAAAGTGATGATATTCAACAAAGTAGCGGAAAAATTTTACAGCAACATATATTGCAAAGTGTTCTCGATCATAGATACAATATGGTGGTATAATTCTATAACATGCCATAAATAATTAACTTCGGATTTCCCAATATAGATATGCTAACGTTGATGGTAAGTCCATGTCCCTTGAGACGTTGTAAAATCTTGCGAATGTGCTCATGGTGGTATTCATCAGATTTGGAAAAAATTAAAATATCATTGCATAGCAAACAACTAAATTCAAACGGCATTGTAATGCCCTCAAGCGCCATTGGAAATTAGTAGTATGCCTTTTCAAAATCAATGGGGAAACGGTTTTTTTCTGATGATCGAAGTTGTACGAAAGTGGTTGAGCCTGAATCGATGAAGGAATCTTGATTCATGTTCTTGTCTAATATATATAGGCGGTATTTCTCTCTGTTTTGTACGCTTTTGTTAACCGCATGAGAAAAATAGCGGAGTTTAATAGCTGCACGGTTGCTTACACCTGCTTCCCTTGTCGCCGGACTTGCAATGGTAATAACAGGACCTCGGCTGTTGTTCGATTTTAGACGTCCAGATGTTCCTTTTGGACGGTTTGACAGCCTAGAGCGTGACCGACGCTTGTCAATATTGTCACTACCACATAATCTACATTATCACTACTATTACTGTAACTTTTCAAAATTACCTTTAGAACTGATTGCACCTCTGTTCGATGCCAGTGTTTAGAATACCATATACTCCCCGCCATCTTTCGAAAACTTTCTGTACAAGTTAGCTATTCATATTTCGGGAATTTCGAAATCAGTTGTCAAAGAAATTCTATTAATCTTCCAACGTTGATATATGGCGCATTTCAGAACAAAAAGGTTTTAGCAATACTTTCTCAATATATCATAGTACAAAATTCCTCTAAAATTGGCGATTTGTGAAAAAAAAGATGAAAAACATATTTTCGTGAACCTAAAAGTATGGTGTTGGTAGGTTGGGTATATTATTTAGGTTTGTACGCAGTATCTAAAAATTTCTCTTGTGAAATTGAACAAAGCATATTATTACTATTTTTCTACTTTAATAAAAAATAATATTAAAAATATATTATTATACATGTTAATTATATAATATATAATATCAATATTATATATTATACATATTATATTATATATATTATATTATATATATATATATATGTTATAAATATATATATATATATTTGTTAATACCGGGGATATGAATACCCTTTTACTGGCTTTTTCTCCAGGGCGCGGGCGGGTGGTGTAGTAGTTTGAAACTCAGATGTATTAGGTTTCGATACTTTTTCCAGAGGTTTTTGTCAAACTGGACGGGACGAGCTAGTACATTCTCCTCAACCAGTGGGTCTTAAGTACGTGCTAGTTGTTAGTTCGTTACATTTAGCCCAGCCAGCAACCACCCCAACATCAGTGCTATGCCTTCATGTCAGAGTTGACGCCTACGTTATTTTCATATAACTACATACAAATTCTATGAAAAGACTTTTTCACAGAATTGCCTGGCACGGGATTCGAACCCGCGACCCTCTTCTTGAAGAGTCTATGCATATACCAGTACACCACGGCCACCTCTTTACATATATATATGACACCAAATATATTTGATAGCGTACAGAACAGGTCCAAGAGGTCATTAATACTATCTTTCAGTGTGACTTCGATAAGATAAAACGATTTTGCAATGACTGGAAGTTGAAAATCAACTTTCAGAAGTCGGAAACCATTCTCTTTAGAACGCCGTTACCTGGAGCCTCTATTGATACCAGAAAAAATTGGCGAAAGCTCTCGACTATTGGACGACATGGACAGACCCTTGCCTGCCTAGTCTGATACCTTGAGATCTAGCTAGATCAGTTTATGTATTTTGACAAAAATGTAGATGCTGCTCTGGCCAGAGCTAAAGGCGCTTTTGCCCTTACAAAGAGACTGTTTTATAACAGCCAACTCGATGCGAAGGTAAAGGTAATCTGCTATATGGCCTTTATAAATCCATATGGTTCAATGTACGACTCAACTACAACAGAGACGTCGCACACAGCAGTGTGGATCGTCTCAGGTTCAGTATGGCGGTGGGGAATCGCGATAAGAGGGATGTCGTTTGGCAGCACCAGCATCTCTGGTGGTTGAACCATGGAGAAAATGTTTCGTTGTCGTTTCCGTCAATTACGGACCAGCCTTACTAATGACGTAGAAATGATCAGTCTATTTGCTCTCTAAATAGCGATGGCCAGCTTACGTAGGTTTAGATTAACAGTTAAGAAACATAGGGTTTTCTAATAACGATTTGACAACTTTTTTTTAAATAAAAGACAAACCATTTGAGATATTTCAAAAACTTTATTACTGGTGTGAAGTACAATCAAAACGTTTATGAATAGAACCGCGGGCACGTTTGCAGCGGTCGATTCGTTGGACCCAATTTTCAAGGACTCGACCACACATTTCGTCCAAAACGGCCGCTATTTCGCGCTCAATATTGGCTCTGAGCTCTTACAACGTCGTCGGGGTGTTGGTATAAGGCAATGATTTAACTTAGCCCTACATAAAATAGTCAAGCTGCGTTAAATTGCCCATGTTTTGAGATAACACTTACTCTTGAATAAGTCGATTGCAGCGTGTCCTGTGTGGCTCGTGGCACCATCCTCCTGAAACCACATGTCGTCTGAGTCCATATCTTCCAATTCGGGCCAGAAATAATCCGTGATCATTGCGCGATAACGCTGACCATTCACAGTAACGTGACCATTGTTATCGTCGACGAAAAAATATGGCCCAATAACGCCGCCGGCATGCAAGCCGCACCAAACAGTTATTTTTTGTGGATGAAGTGGTGATTCATGAAGCGCATGTAGGTTTACACCCGACCAATAACGCATATTTTGCTTATTGACGAACCCATTAAGCCAAAAATGATCTTCGTCACTGAAGATGATTTTGCGATAAAATTCATCATCTTGGCGCATCTTCTTCAGAACCCAATTGGAGAATGTACGTCGCTTCAAATCGTCCATCGGCTTCAATTCTTGAGTCAGCTTGTGTAGGTGTAAACCAAGATCCTTACGCAAAATACGCCATAATGTGGTCTGAGCGATGCCCAATTCTTGAGAACGCCGTGGAATTACTGATTTGGATCGTTTGCTACAGACGATATTTTCTACACTTCGACCAACCCGTTGTCTCACTGACATGGCAACATCACACAACGAAAATGTAGACTTAAATTTTTGCACTAAACTTGTTATTGCCTGTCTACTAGGGCGAGAATAACGACCGAAAATTGGAGTTAACGCTCTTAAAATTGCAGTCACCGACTCCGAATGTCTGTAGAAAATTTTTATAATTTGCAGACATTGCTCGTTAGTGTACTTTACTATGATGAAAATGTTGAGTTTACTAAATAAATTGACAGTGGCAGCTTGATGATTAGTGAAAGAGTGCGTTCACAAATTAAATTCGAAGTTGTCACGTCTCTATTGAAAAACCCCTATATATACATTTATTGATATATACAAAGGTATATTCTTATATAAGTTAACGACAAATAAACCAAAATCAACTCATCGACCTGAATTCTGAGTTAACGACAAATAAATTAAAATCAATTCATCGACCTGAATTCTGCCTGACGAATTTCCCAGAAACAATTGCAACTAAACACTTTAGCAAATATTTCCAGTGCACCTTCATCGAACCGCATATTGCTGATTAGACAAAATTACCCTTATAAATACATATCGAGTGGCCGATAATTCTAAGTTATTACGAATAAAGGGTAATAACTTAATAAATTTAAAAATAATTAATTAATTTTTCTTTAACTGGCGCCCGAGAAGGGACTGCTACGCGGCACTGTTCCAAAACAATTCAGGAAGTAAATCAAGCGCGTGAGTTGCGAGTGCTATAGTTCGCGATTAAGAGTGGACGCCAAGCCACCAAATGTGATAGTTCGTGTGAAATAATTAAGTGGACGCCGAACCACAACCAACACGAAAGAGTGGACGCCAAGCCACCAAGTGTAAAAGTGTGTACAAAAACAAATGGACGCCAATCCAAACCAACACGAAAGAGTGGACGCCAAGCCACCAAGTATAAAAGTTTGAATAAGTAACGTGGACACCAAGCCAACCGGAATAGTGTTTGTGTGAGGGAAAAGAGGCCTCCCAGTAATCCCTTAAAAAAGGACAAAAAGGAATCCAGTCGGATAGCCGCCCTAACCAGCGTCTAGCAGTTGCCGAAAGAATAAATTTGTTATGGAAATTATCTTACTTCTGTAAGTTGATTTTAATTTTTTAAGAACATATTCATAAGATTGTATTGACTACTTGTTTGATTATAATTTAGACTCAAATTTTTACTTTTGCATTAATAATTAATTAGTAACTCTTTATTAAAATTCGCTATTCTATTCGATATTTGACCTAAGCCCACAATTTAAAAACTTGATCCCTAATTTACTGTTACTATTGTTCAATTATTTGTCAACAATCATTGCTTCAATAATGTCGAATCCAAATAATTTGATTAGACCAGCGCGGTTAGAAATACCAGTCCAAAATGCTGAATCCCAAGCCCCTAATCCCCTGACGATAATCTAATCCAACTTATTTCAGGGTTGGTGGCAGAGACGTTACAAATATTGTACAAGGACGTCAGATATTCACCTCCTTCATGATGGAGGTCACGTCAGACATTAATAACGATGTTGATCAGTCAATCAATATAACCAATGACCGAAATTTGGCCGATATGGACAAAATTCCGGACGTGGTTAAAAGCTTATGTGAGCTTTCTGGCCAAGCCCAAGAATTTAACTCTTAAAAAAAGAAGAGTGTAGAAAGGATACTAAAAATTTATGAACATCTTAAGGGCACTGCCAAATACTATGGCGTACATTGGAGTCATACAATACCCCATTAAACTGGGAAAAGATCTCCAAATGCCTGACATTGCACTACGCCGACAAAAGGAATCTTATTACCCTTGAATACCAATTAACAACTTTAGTGCAAGGAAATAATACCATACCGGAATTTTATTAAGCAGTTTACCATTATTTGTTTTTAATTCTCAATAAGCTCGGATCCATGGAAATGAGCCAGGAATCCTAAAATATCATGACACTGTGCTACCGAGATAAGGAACTTGAAACTTTTCTCAGAGGGCTTAAAGGAGATTTGCCCAGACTCTTAAGCATAAGAGAACCTGCGGATCTCCTTCAAGCGCTGCATCTGTGTCTAAAGTTAAAAAATGTCGATTTTAGAGCACAACACGCTAATAAATCCCAGTCGATTATTAGGAAAAACATCCAACATATTCAACCACCTGTTCCTCTCAGAAGGTTCGGCCCAGCGAATCCTGCTCCTATTCCCGCTCCTAGGCGAGAATTTTATCCCCAACTACTCCATAATCTTCGGCTTACTCAGCCACCACAGGTTACTAGAATACAAGGTCAACCCTACATGTCATATCAACAACAACAGCTACCACCAAATCAGCGTCTGCTCCCTCCAAAACCAATGGATATCGACCACACTAGAAGAAATGGAAGAATACCAATAACTATGAAGACCACGAACAGCCTGTTGAAGACCACGGTGTCGACCCATACGAGGAGGAATACCTTGACCAACCTCAAGAATTAGAGGACATAAATTTTTTAGATCGAAAAGCTCTTCTCTTCCATATTTTGAGCATGTGGGGAACAGCGGTCAAGTACTTAAATTCCTCGTAGACACAGGATCTAGCAAAAACCACGTACAACCAAGGCATATCCGAAACCCTATCCCCAATGAAAAAAACTTTTTCGCAACTCAATTGCGGGTAATATCAAAATCACTTACAACTGTTTTTTTCAATTATCCGGCGCCAGTACAGAAAATTTAAAATGTTTTATTCTTTCCAGCCTTATTACTATCGATGGTACAATTAGTAACGACACGTTGAAATACTTAAACGCTGTCATTTATACCCAAAGAAACTATATGACAATCTACCCTAACCTAATCGTGCCCCTAAAGCAATATTTCACAAACTATGTCAATAATATAAATATTAAGACCTCCCACTTGAGTAAAGAAGAAACCACTAACTAAAATAACATTATTAAAACAATTTCTAATCTTTTCTCCGATCCGGACGAGAAATTAACTTACGCGACATCAGTTAAGGGAAAAATTTCAACCACAAATAGCGACCCCGTTTATTCAAAATCATACCCCTATCCAAGAGCGGTCAAAGAAGAAGTGAGGCAACAAATCAATAAACTCTTATAATAACCTAATAACATTATTAGGCCATCCAAATCGCCGTATAATTCTCCGGTTTGGATAGTACCTAAGAAATTAGAAACCTCCGGGAAAAAAAATTTCGGATGGTTATCGACTATCGAAAAATAAACTCTGTTACCATCGCGGACAGGTACCCTATCACAGAAATTAATGAGGCTCCTGCTAACCTCGGTAACAATAAACTATTTTCAATAATAGATTTAAAAAGTGGATTTCATCAAGTAAAGCTCAAAGAGTCGGATATCGAAAAAACTGCGTTCTCTGTCAACAATGGAAAGTTCGAGTTAACTCGTCTTCCATTTGGCCTAAAAAACGCTCCGGCTATATTCCAAAGAGCTCTCGATGAGATCCTAAGAGAGCATATTGGAAAATGGTGTTATGTCTATATCGACGACATAGTCATCTTCGGTAAAAACGAAACCGAACATCTCGAAAATCTAAAAGCTGTATTTGAGACACTTGAGCACGCCAATATGAAAATTCAGTTGGACAAGTGCGAAATTTTCAAAAAACAGGTCGAATTTTTAGGATTTGTTATAGGCACCGATGAAAATAAAACCAACCCTAAAAAGGTTCAGGCCATTTCCAAAATATCACCTCTTAAGACTCTTAAGGACTTACGATCATTTCTAGGTATGTCAGGCTATTATCGCCGATTTATTAAAGATTACGCGTATATAGCGAACCCCTGACATCCTTTTTAAAAAGCGAAAAATGACGAGTGTCCAAACATATCTCAAAAAATAAACCCATCAGCCTCGATGCAAAAGCTTAAGAATCCTTTAAAAAACTTAAACAATCCCTAGTTTCACAAGAGGTAACCCTCACTTACCCAAATTTCGACAAAGACTTCGAACTCACGACAGACGCTTCAGACTTTGCTATTGGTGCTGTACTTTCTCAAGATGGCAAGCCAATAACATTTTTATCCAGGACATTAAAAAAAACAGAAGAAATATATGCCACGAGAAGGAGATGCTTGCCATAATTTGGGCTCTCAACTCGCCCAGGAATTTGCTTTACGGAACAAAAAAGTAAAAATCTACACAGACCCCCAAACATTGACGTATGCGCTGAGTAACAAAAATACAAACCATAAGATGCAGCGTTGGAAGGCAATTCTGGAAGAGTACAACTAGGAACTAACGTATAAGCTAGGAAAATCGAATGTAGTTGCCGATGCCTTATCACGACTTCCCCAGACACAGACACAAATTAACTCAATGACAATGTCGCAACATAGTGACGAGAGCTCTTCACACAACTTGATCCCAGCCGTAGAATAAACACCTTCCGCAACCACCTCATTCTTAAAATCGGTAACGAAACTAGCCACCAGTTTGTAATTATATTTTCTACATATCACACATCTTCATACAACCCAATTATACTGATATCATAAACATATTTAAAAAATACCTTAACCGTAGTACAAGTCTACTCACAAGCGAAGATATTATGGGACGAATACAAAACATCTATCCATTACACTTTTCTAACAACAAAGTAAGGTTCACGCAAACAAAGGTAGAAGACGTAACAGACGATGCCGAACAGGAGGAAAAAATTTTGAAAATCCATCGTAGAGCTTATCGAAGTCCAGGAGAAAACCGCAAGCAATTGCTAGAAACTTTCTATTTTCCCAGAATGGCATCCAAAATCAAAAGACCTAAAAATTGCCTAATATGTAAGGAAAACAAATACGACAGACATTCAAACAAACCTTTCATTGAACCAACCCCTATTCTAAATTATAGAAGACCTTGACATCTTCTCAACGGAAAAAATCCTCTATTAACTGCTACATGTAAACTTACCAAATTTGCAAGAACTCATATAATCCAATCAAGAGCAATAACTGATATTAGGCAACCTTTGAGAGAAATTTTATTCTCATTTTGCATTTCTGAAAATTTTGTCATCGATAACGAAAAAGCTCTAAACTCTGCATCAATAACTTCTATGATGGAAGACGAATTGGGGACACGCATCTATAAGACTCCGCCATATAAAAACGAGGTCAACGGACAGATTGAGCGGTTCCATTCCACTCTTTCTGAAATTATCCGATGCCTCAAGGCAGAACTGCTTGAAAGAGCTACTAACGAGTATAATTTCGCAATTCTTTCTACCACTGGAAAAAAATCAGTCAAACTCTTTTTCGGTCGATCGCCCAAAATAACTCCCAAAGAATTCGAAAAAAGACGTCAACAGAACATAGAAAAGATTACAAAACAGCAACAAAAGGACATAGAATATCACAATGAAAAACGAAAGCCAAATAAAATATACAACCCAGGAGATATTATTTTTGTTAAGCACAACAAAAGATTAGGTTCCAAACTGACGTTCCGATACAAAAAGGAAAAAGTCAAAGAAAACAGAAATACAATAGTGAAGGCAGAATCCGGAAGGACTATTCACAAAAGCCACATTAGGAACTAACTAACACTTCTACTACTTTCTTTTCAGACTTGCACTCTAATCTGTGACAGGAGAAATCCAAATCTTAGATTTGTTTCCATACATACCGGACAGGCAAAACTACAGGACGGAATCTTAAAACTGATACACGAAATCGACCTTGACCAGTACGAACGATTAATAACTACAATTTCTCCAACACTTGAACTCAACTCGACTAGAAACGACCCCCTATTCCCTTACCTATCCCACGAATTCCAACAAATTCAAAATCTACTATTTAATCTCAAGCCAAGAAAATTTAAAAGATCTCTAAGCTTTATAGGGTCAGCGTGGAAGTGGATTGCTGGTAATCCAGACCACGAAGATTTTGTAACAATAAAACGAAAAATAAATAATATACTAGTAAACTCTAACAATTAAATTGTCATTAAAAATCTACACAACGAAAGGATAAATAATCTTACTAAAATCACAAATAAAATTGAAGCAATGCTAAAAGAAGATAATTATGTCAGAAACGAAATGATATCCAATATAAATTCAAAATTGTAAAAGAAGATCTACAAAATATAAATTTAGCCAATTATTGGGCAAAAATAGGAATTGTAAATTCAGTAATATTGTCAAAAGAAGAAATAAGATTAGCTATTGATACATAAAATTAAGAAAAAATTCCATTTCTCACTATAGAAGAAGCTTTAGATTTTGCCGATATTAAAATTATAACCATTTCTGTTTCAATCCTATACATTGTTAATATTCCAATAACTGATCCCTATAACTGCGAAAAACTATTAATAAAACCTGTCAAACGAAATGGTGTTACAATAGACATCAATAATGAAGAAATCATAATGAACAAAGAAGAAATGTATGGCTTAGTTAAAGAATGAAAAACAATAAATTATGTTTCAATTTTTAATAAGAGAAATATTATCAACCTTGTAAACTCCCATGTGTTCCCAATCTTTTAAAAAGCAAAAAAGCAACATGCGATTTGATGAATAGCCAGCACATCCCCACAATTGAGGAAGTATCACCCGGAGTAATACTGCTGAATGACTTCAATGGAACTCTTGAGGTTAAATCCACTCATCATAACCTCACTGGCACTTTCCTGATCAAATTTGATAAAACCAACATTACCATCAACAAGAGAGTATTTATCTCACAAGAGGTATACACACATCAATTCCTCCCACCAATCATACAGCAAACTCTTCAGGAGAAAAAATTTCACAAACCATTATCCCTTGAAATGATACTCGAATTACACGACCACGAGTCGCAAATCCTCATCAGCTATGGGATAATCATATCAATGGGAATCGTGCTCATAGTCCTAGCAGCCTACAAGATCTTGAATAAGGAAAAAACACAAAGGCTGAATGATCAACAGCCAAGAATAGAAAATGCGGAAATCCCGTTACACATCGAAATCCCACGAAAATCAGACGACCCCATAATTTCCGGAACAAAGTTCTACGACCTTCCGTACTTTTAAGCGATTGAGGACTATCGCATTTAGAGGGGGAAGAATTCACGAAAAATAAATCAAAATCAATTCATCGACCTGAATTCTGCCAGACGAAATTCCCAGAAGCAATTGCAACTGAACACCTTAGCAAATATTTCCAGTGCACCTTCGTCGAACCTCATATTGCTGATTAGACAAAATTAACCTTATAAATACATATCGAGTAGCCAATAATTCTTTAGTCTAAGTTATTACGAATAAAGGGTCAGGCAATCTGCCTGAAGTTGTTTTTTTTAAAAATAATTGATTAAATTTTCTTTAACTTATATATATATTATTGTGTATAATGTATGAGTGTGTTTGTGTGTATTATGTATGTAGGTTAGGTAGACTAAGGTTTATTTTAAGTTAGATATTAAGTTTTTAATATTGGTAAATTGGTTGCCTAGATCGTACGATATCACACCTTTGGACTATTTTCTCTGTAAAGTCTCAGGTCTCAGGAACGAGTGGCCTAAAATTGAACCTTTCGAATGAACCATCTCAGACGTAGGCGTGGCCAACATTTACATAATATCATTCTTAAGGAATAAATGCCATGAAATGTTCTTTTAACCGATGGCAAACATTTTGAGTTAGCTTTCAAATTGATGTACTTTATTTTACATTATAAATGAAACCTCACGGTCAATTACCCTCTACTTCCTGCTATCACTCTGATAGACTATAATAAATTACGTTTGACGTTAGAGTGTGCCAAAGCTTGTGGGCAGAGTCTTTGATTTGACTCATTATAGAGTTCGCAGTCCTTACTTAGGTGACATTTAATGTCGCAAGTGGATATTTTGTTTTCTTTTACGTTTGCAATTTTGTTCATTTGTAATTAGTGTTTAATTTAGTGAAATGTCCTCAAAAAGTATATGGATAATTTTACTTCTACTTTTTCACCACATCGGACTCTCTGTGCGGGATCCCAAATAAACGCGTTTCCTGCAACAAGGCGTTTGCCATTCCTTAGGACTTCCTTTATGCTAGGGTTTTTAACACAGAGTTCTTTCACAGTCGGAATCAATTTTACACTTCGTTGGTGAGCATGGATAAGTAGATCTTTATGGATGCTTATTTGTACTTTCAAATAATTTGTACATAAGAGCCAAAATGAAAAAAGGTTTACGCCTAATATTACAATATTATTTAGAATCCCAAGCTAATGCAGTATTTTCTAAGCAGAGATTTTTATTATTAATATTATTTTTAAGGGAACGATACAAATTAATTTGTAGGGTCCGGGATTTAACGCCGGGGTACTATGCCCATGTGGGAACCGATGCTTTCAGTGTGGCGAGGCCGTTGACCAGAGATTTTTAATATAGGGTCATTCCACGATAAATCGCTAAAGCTATATGGGGAGCTCTAAAAGACATCCCTCCGAATTGGCTGAAAAGTTTTAGAAATACTCATTGGAGTGGTACGAATCATAAGGCAAAAAAAGTTATGAAGAATTTAATATAGTTTGCGTCTAACGGAACTTCAAAAATTGGCAAAAAATCAGAATTTATGTTTTTTTTTTATATATAAAAAAAATCATTACTTTGGCTCTGCTCATCAGAATTTAATAAAATATATCTTGTCAAATTCAGGAGAAGGTGAACTTTCAAAGATTTGGAATAATTTTTATTTTCAAGGACGAATGATATTCCAGAATATCCTTTTTACATATATCCTTGAATAACTCAAAAAATGGTATTTTTATATATATATATATATATATATATATATATTGTATTATAGAGAGATTCGTCTTCTATCTCCATTTCAAATTTCAAGTCGGGATCTCTATGGGTTCGGCCAAAATAATTTTATTTCTTCAATGACTAGTTACTGCACATTTCCCGTTTTTGAGGATTTTGGAAGTTAGGCTTAATTTATTTGCACTCACTTGATGTCAATCTGTCGTGAGCTCGGGATTTATTTTAGATTGTATCGTAATAAGAGTTGTGAGTAATATAAATTTATAATGAGTGCTTTTGTGTACTGCAATCCTCTGGATTTACCACCTCATAAGCCCAGTGCTCGTGATTTGCGGCCTGTACGACCAAAGACACCAAACTTTTTTAGTTGCCTTTACTTTCAGGAGAATGGTACGTCCACAAAATTATAGAAGAGTTTTCAGGATCGACAAGCTGTATGATCGAGAAATCTAGAATACTTCAAGAAGATCTAAGCGTTCCATCAACTTATAGGAAAAACTTAGATGCTGATATCAAGCAATTGGTAGAAAATTTTTATTGTGAAGACGATATCATTGAAAACTGAGGATTTCATTTAGAGGTTTTTGAAAAAGCTTGGTGTTTTCATTCGTCATGTTTCTATAACTGATCAGTAACATACTATCAGTGGACCCACACTGACCGATCAAGGATCGGATTTCATTTTGATCAACAAAACAGATACATAAAGGAAGTCAAAACTCTCTTAACGAAAACAGACATACTTGTTTTATTGGAGTTTGAGGATTTCATTTTGATCAACAAAACAGATACATAAAGGAAGTCAAAACTCTCTTAACGAAAACAGACATACTTGTTTTATTGGAGTTTTCCGAAAATTATGGTTTTGTTGTGCAAGATGCAGTGCAGGGATACCACTGGACTAACGAACAGGCGACGATTCACCCTTTCGCAATATACTACCGGAACCAGATGGATGATATTAAAAATGAAAGTTTTGTTTTAATCAGTGACTGCTTGAAGCATGACACTATCGCAGTACACTTATTTCAGCGCCGTCAATTTGAGTTCCTGCACAAGAAATGCCAACATTTTAAGAAAATTATTTACCTTTCCGATGGATCTGCTGCGCAGTACAAAAACAAAAAGATTTTTTTTTAATTTAACATTTCATGAACAGGATTTTGGAGTGAATGCTGAATGGAAATTCTTTGCGACCTCTTATGGTAAGAGCGCATGCGATGGACTTGGTGGTACACCAAAAAGACTGGCTGCCAGAGCTAGCCTACAAAGACCGTATAGGGAACACATAACAACTCCCTTACAGTTACATAACTGGGCAACTGAAAATACAAAGAATATGGATTTCTCCTACGTGACCATACAGGAGTATAATAAAGAAAAATTATTGATGGAATCGGGATTTTCTAATTAAAGAATTGTGTCGGAAACAAGCAAACTTCATCATATTTCATCTGTTTTACAAGTATAAAATAATTGCGACGATTCACCCTTTCGCAATATATTACCGGAACCAGATAGATGATACTAAAAATGAAAGTTTTGTTGTAATCAGTGACCGTCAATTTGAGTTCCTGCACAAGAAATGCCAACATTTTAAGAGACTAATTTATTTTTCCGGTCGATCTGCTACGCAGTACAAAAACAAGATTTTTTTTTAATTTAACATTTCATGAACAGGGTTTTGGAGTGAATGCTGAATGGAACTTCTTTGCGACCTCTCATGGTAAGAGCGCATGCACTTGGTGGTACACTATAAGGACTGGCTGCCAGGGCTAGCCTACAAAGACCGTATAGGAAACATATAACAACTCCCTTACAGTTACATAACTGGGCAGCTGAAAATACAAAGAATATGGATTTCTCCTACGTGACCACACAGGAGTGTAATGAAAAAAAATTATTGATGGAATCGGGATTTTCTAATTAAAGAATTGTGCCGAAAACAAGCAAACTTCATCATATTTCATCTGTTTCACAAGGATAAATTAAAGGAAATATTTTTCCTTTTCATCGTAAGAATATGTTTATACTCTTAAAAGATAATAAATAATGATTTTTTTAGTTTTTAAGGTCTTGGGATACAAAGGCCCAATGTGACTTTTTTTAAATGAAAATATTTATTACAGAATATTTAGCCGCATATAAAAAATTATTTTGGCCGAACCCATAGAGATCCCAACTTGAAATTTGAAATGGAAATAGAGGACAAATCTCTCTATAATATATAAGTGAAAAGATAAAAAAAAAACAAAATACCATTTTTTGAGTTATTCAAGGATATAAGTAAAAAGGGTGTTCTGGAATATCCATCGTCTTTGAAAATAAAAATTATATTTGAGACAAAGAAAGGGGAACCAAGTCAGAATCTAGGTGTCTCAAGTTTAAACTTTTGAAAATTTTATTTAGCTTGTGTGACGAAAGAAAGATGAACCCTTTTTCAGGTTTAGTTCAATTATAAAAGGAGGACCAGGTAGACTTCGTGCAGATTTTGAGGGGAAAAAGGGAATATCAGATAGCGTTCCACTCTTTAAGCTAATTACGTTTTTGTTTTTGTACAATATGTTTTTTGTTTGTCTTGTGTTTTTTGTGTTTTACTAGCACCCTTACTTTTGTAGGTGTTTTGTGTGGTATGCGTTGCAGAGAGTTGCAGTGTAAGTTGTAGGTATTTTATCTATTTAGGGGATTCCAGACCGTCCATCTGGCTCTAGGCATATAATCCAAGTCACATGACCGTCCACCATATTTTCAGAGTGTTCCAGGTCGTTTGCCTGGCCCTGCCTTTTCAAATACGTTCCCCCAAAGCAACGATGGACATAGCAGACAATGTGGGTCAAAAAAGTGAAGGGGTTAGAATCTGGAGAAATTTTTCAACGGGAAAGGGTGAAAAGAGTCTAGCTTGTTTCGGTAAATTTTAAAGCTAATACGATTTAAGTAAACAAAAAAATGTTTTGAATAATATAGAACAATTCTATCCTTATTAATTGGTTAGCAGAATTGTATCATTTGGGGCTAAAATAGTAAAGGAATGATTAAAGAAGCCTCTCTATCCACAATATTTTACTCTTTGAGGCAGATTTTAGTAGAAAACATCATTGAATTTTATTTCTTTGTAAATGAAACAGATGTGATTTTTACCATGAACAAATTTAATCATCAATCGATCATTATTTCGGCCAAAATATGTAAATATAGACGATGACCTTTATAGCCTGCAAGTTAGCGCTTAAGGCCACAAAAGTGGAAAAACTACTGTTCTTGTGATCAAAACATAAAAGTCATTTAATGTAAAACCTTTTGACTTCTGTGGGGTTATGTGAAAGAAAAGTTTCATGCCAATGCTCCTAAACAATTGGGGCACTCAAAAAAAACATCCGTGCAGTTTTAATTGAAATAGAAGATCAAGGTTTTGTTCCTTTAACTCTATCAACTATCGATAGCTTTCAATCCCTCTCCTCTGACACTTTAAATTACTCACTACTCCAATCCTCTCCTTCCCTGTGTTTCTCTCCTCAAAACTTCCAGAAAGCAATTATTCGCATAATTTTTGTCTCTCAATAAGCCTTTCCATTTTTTACGTCCATTTCTTTAATTATCGTTTACTTTCGCGTACTTAAGTGAGAGCGATTACAATGCAAAACAAAGTGGAAACTTCTTTGAGAGCGTTATGGTATAGAATTAAAGAAGCCAAACGCTCCATCAGATAGGATTGCATGTGCTACTATACTATGGAATCACTTTATTTTCAAAGATATCTTGTTTCTGAAAGATTCCATGATACCCCGAAGATAAAAAAACTTATATTTTGGTCCAAGTTGATACTCGTACATTTCCCTTCTTATTTTAGAATACGTTACAATAAATTATCCCTTATAGAGGACACATTGGCTAGTAATGATTATGAGTTCGATTCAAGGCCCATTATTTCAGCAGCAATCAAAAAGTCGAGATCAACATTTTTGAAAAATTGGGCAACATAATGAAGAAATGGGAGCAACAACTCGAACCCAGTAACACAAATGAAAATTATGGGGTCGAGATTTTTCTAAAAGCGTTGCTTACGCTCATTAAAGATTTTGTAGTTAAACATAAAGATAGATTTAAAACCGAAAAATTTGTAAAATAATGAAGGCAAGATCAAATCATTTTTGTTATTATTCTCATGTTTGTTTAAAAATGATATCTATACTGATTTGTACTTTGAGGCAGAATGAGTCACAGGATGTCATTCTCAACTTCACCACGCCACAACCTATCATGAAGTTCGCCATTTTAATAGTCCTACTCCGTAAGCAAATTGGGGGTGAATCTTATATGGCTTTTAAGGCAGCCATTACTTCGATTGCAGCATGCAATAATTTCAAGTCTTATAACAATTTTATTTTTCAACTGTTCATTTTTCACTTTCACAATGATTTGTTTGCACAGCAATTTGACTTGACAGCAAAAAATTTTTCCTACTTACGTAAAATTTACAGTTGCCTTCAAATTTACCTTAAATTACTGAAAGAAATTATGAGCACTTTGTGATTTAACGGCACTTCTGCTAACTTTCGTTAGGTATGTTCGGATATGTCAAATATGCTTAAGTAAGTGGATTGTGTTTGGCCTTTAAGAACTTTTATCAGTTCGTCAATTATACTCTTTCCTTCGAAAATATGTCATCTTCTGACCAACATGATTTTGCTTTTGTATGTTATATACATATAATATATAATATTGTATAATATATATAAAAAAGTTTAAAGATGAAGAACTGGAAGCATTACTCTATGACAACGCTACCGAACACAATTAATCCGTTTGAAGAGAGCAGTATCCGAAAAACGCCCGGAATATGCGACCAGACACGAGGCAATAATTTTCCATCATGACAACGCACGGCCCTACGTTGCTATTCCGGTTAAGAACTATTTGGATGGAACAGTGACTGACTGACTATTATTTGACTACTATTTGTTCCGGTCGATGCAGAACGCCCTCACTGAAATACGGTTCACATAAGAGCAGAATATCAAAAATTGGCTTGATTCATTTTTGGCTGCCAAGCCGGTGCAGTTCTCTTGGGATGGGATCCACAAATTGCCAGAAAGATGGGAAAAAGTCATAGCTTTAGATGGGCAATACTTCAGTTTTCATTTTCAAATGCATTTAATTATCTTAATCATTAACCTTTACATACTAACAAAAAAATGCTTAAATGCTAGCTTTAAATTACTTAACAATCTTATACTAACTTACTGGCCCCACACAGGCACTCTAAGCTACTCTAAATTCTTATATCTATATCTTTCGACTTTATTTACCTTTTACTAAGGAATATTTATTTTCTATACTTAAGGCTAAGAAAAAAATGTTTGACAAAAACTTAGCATAATTTTTTATATAAACTTAATATCTAACTTAAAATAAAATAAACCTTAGTCTACCTAACGTACATACACAATACAATACAATATGTATATATTTCTTAAATGCTAACCTAAACCTATGTAAGCTGGTCATTGTAATTCACAGAGCAAATTAGTGAGGCTGGTCCGTAATTGACGGAAATGACGAAAACGAAACACTTCTCCATCATTCAACCACCAGAAATGCTGATGCTTCCGAACAGCATCCCTCTTATCGCGATTCCCCACCGCCCTACTGAACCTGAGATGATTCACACTGCCGTGTGCGACGTCTCTGTTGTAGTTGAGTCGCCTGTCCCCAGCTTTCCGAGCGACATGGTAGATTAACGGGACCCTGATCTATCCTATATCAACCTTATCTGATCTAGGTAGAGGAATGCTTTCGGTGGAACGAAGCCGTCAGAGCGCATACTCTCGTGGTAACGGTAATTGGGATAGTAATCCCCAGATATCAGGTTATTCGTCGAGGCCATTGCTCTTGCTTGCTCGCACATTGAACCACACGGGACACCCAAACACAAACATGGGCCTGATAAGGGCCCTGATATATATATATATATATATATATATATGATATATATCTAGAGGCTCTAGACAACAGCGTCCTAAAGAGAATGGTTTCCGACTTCTGAAAGTTGATTTTCAACTTCCAGTCATCGCAAAATCGTCTTATCTTATCGAAGTCACGCTGCAAGAGAGTATTAATGACCTCGATTTTTTGACCTGTTATGTACGCTATCAAATCGTCTGCGTACGCAGTAGTATGGGGAAGTGAACCTATCAAGTCGCTTGTATAAATGTTGAACAGGTTTGGGGAATTGACCGCGCCTTGCTAAAGACCATTTTTAATTTGAAATATTCCAACAGAAGTCACATCACCATTCTTCACGATGAACTGTTTGTTGGTTAGCATATTATAAAGAATGTTCAAGAGTGGTTTACTGATCCCTAGCCTAGTCAGCTTAATGAAAAGACCCTCTAACCATACGGTGTCCAGGGCCTTCTCCAAGCCAACAAGGCAGGCACCAGTACATTGGTTTTTGCCTTTATTCCATTGGATATCGGACACCAGTTTAGACGCGGCATGTGAGATATCATGTCCCGCCTTAAAACCGAATTGATTATAGGGAACTATATGTTTGTCCTCAACCCACCTAGGCGGAGCTCTATTGATTACCTTTTCAAACACCTTACTGATATTCGGAAGGAGACTTATCGACCGGAGATTCGCCGGATTGGATATATCCTTTCCCTTTTTGGGATAGGTTGAACCACCGCCGTTTTCCAATGCGCTGGATAATGTGCATTATTCATTGCATTATTAAACAGGGTGGTGTAAATGTCCTTCGCTTCTAGAGGAAAATGTCGAAGCACGATGTTCGGAATACCATCGGTCCCCACTGATTTCTTAACTCTGATTGTGTCAAAGATCTCATGGAGCTCGGAGGTAGGTCACCCTCTCTGGTAATGACATTATTTGCCATATTTTCGTCGCTGAACCGGGTGAAACCAGAGCCCTCGGATCGAAAGTTCTCAACTTCATTACGAATATAGAAGTCGTGCGACAAGAAGCGATTGTCCAGGTCATATTTAGGGCCAATAGTATCAGTGGCCTTGTATATTTCCTGGAAAGTCGCCCCTATGGCCTCAACCTTCTCCTGTGGATCCTCGATCACAAAGAAGTCGTCATCATCAGCGGCCTCATTTGGATCAATACCTGCTGTTGTTAGTAACCGTTCGTTGTCTGTTGTCCGGGCTATTTTAAGGCACTGAAGGTCGTTTTGGTTTTTTCTCCGAAATAGTTTATTTATTTGCGAAAACATAAAAGAAAAGCAAGTGGTAAGAAGGAAGAGTTAAGAGCTAAAGCAATCCCAACAACAGCAGCATCCTCAAAAGCAACAATAACAACAACAACAACAACAGCAGCAGCAGCAGCAGCAGCAGAAGAAGAAGGGCAAGGTGCCTCCTATCAACACCTATAAATTGGAGGTAAATGCTACCAAGGACCTGTGTAGGCTGGTTATTGGTAATAATTTTAATATTAAGAGATTGGGGAATGATCGCCATGCCATCCACTGTAATACAGTGGAGGGCTACGCGAAAGTGAAAGAGTTCCTAAAGGAAACGACGACGGAGCACTACTCATTCACATCGAAATGTGAAAAGCGGCAATCGATGCTGCTGAAGGGGTTGGAACTGTCTTCTTATCCTAAGGAGTTCCTGGCACTGCTCAAAGAGTAGGAGTGTGAAGGTTTGTGGGGGTAAAGCCATTTACCACAGCTAGAGCCAGGCGGGAGAAACGGAGTCTGTCGTTCTTCCTGGTGCAGCTCAGTCTCGAAAGCCGTCTGGATAGTCTAAGGAGTATCAATGTCCTAGACTACCAGGTGGTTCACTGGGAAAAATTAAAAAGGAGCGAAGGTGTTATACAATACAATGCGTTCGCTGCCAGAGGTTCGGGCACGCCGCGTCGAACTGCCAAATGCAGCCTCGATGCGTGAAGTGCGCAAAGAACCACAGTTCCGAGGAGTGTGCTCTGGGCAGGCACGGAGCGTCCGATAGGACGCAGCTCTCGTGCATATTATGTGGGAACGTGGGACAGACCGCAAACTATCGGGGTTGTCCTAAGTTCGCTGACATTAAAAAATCAAAACTGGCTCAGCAGCAGAAGGTGGAGGTCAAACGTTTACCTGTTAGGTTTCAAACACCAGCCGTCACGTCCCAAATTTCCTACGCCCAAATGGCGGCAGGTAGGAGGGCTACGGTACAGCAAGCGACTGTTACTTCTCAGGCGTCAATGCCGAGAACAACGGAAGCTGCACCTAACATGCTGGCCATCTTGCTCGCAATCCAAGGGCAGATGGCTCAGCTGCAAAAGCAGGTGCAAGAACAGGCAAAGCGGGTGGACCAGATCTACGCGCTGCTGCCGGGCCTAACGCAACACATGTCGTAATTAAAGGTCTTTGCGGTGAGTGTTAATTCACTGATTAGGGTCGAACGAAGAGCCGCGATGTTTAAATTGCTACAAGACCAAACTACTGATGTGCTTTTCGCTAGCGAAACCCAGCTAACCGATAAGCACAAACTGGAGTACAATAATTATATTGTTACAAGAAGAAACCGGCCCCGATCCAAACGTAGAGGCGGTGTCGCGATCTTCATTAAACAAGGTATACAATTTCACAAGGTATACAAGGGAGTATATATCCCACTCCGCAGTGGAAAGTGGCTGTACTTGGCCTCTGTTTATGCACTTGAGGCTTCACAATCCACTTTATTCATTTCAGAGCTCGAAACGCTTTTTCGACCTCTGAGGCTGGAATCGGGGGAGAATTACTTTATAATCGGCGGGGACTTCAACGCTAGACACAGAGATTGGGGAAATAATTTGCCAAATACTAGAGGGAACCTACTACTCGATTA
This sequence comes from Volucella inanis, assembly GCA_907269105.1. NCBI lineage: Eukaryota > Metazoa > Arthropoda > Insecta > Diptera > Syrphidae > Volucella > Volucella inanis. The sequence continues at coordinate 118,786,450 of OU026153.1, read as the reverse complement.
GTGGGGTCAGCATGTCATGTACAGACTCGGTCTTAAAACGACGGATAACCGGTCGTTTCCCAGAGGTGGGTCTTATTTTGGTCTACTGCTGTACGACAAACGTATACGAACGACAGGAACGAATTTACAAACGCTAAACTGTCTGCGCACATTCGTTCATGACAGTGACCATTGGGTTTTAGCACCGAAATTACAGCTACCAACGAAATTTCGGAATTGAAGGAGTTGTCCAAAGATATTCTTACAACTACAGTAAGACTCGATGGACACGCTTCCCCGCAACCATGAAAAGTGCGCTCCTTTCGAATACGCTCCACCCACCGTCCAATAGGAATTTGTCAAACGAGGAGATCGAAAATTACCTAAAACAAATGGACCAAATAATAAAACAAACTATGCACGCTACAATACCGCGGTGTCGACGTACGACTAACGAAGACCTGTTCCGAAATCCTACTATTGACGCACTGCACCGACAGAAAAGTAGACTTCTGTCAAGACTCAAAAACTTGTACAGACAGTTAACTGACAGACAAGAGCCGGAGATAAGGACACTGAAGGCGTAGATTAAAAATATTCAAACGTTAATAAAAGAGAATTACAGAATTTCTGTAAGTTTGTATTGGAACAACAGGGTTCGGGCTGTAAAAACCAGCAATTTTAACAATCTTGAAGTTTTCAGAAAATTTTTACTCACAAAAAATACTCCAAATTTTCATTTAACTAAGCACTTGCTTTCAGTGAATGTGTATCGCTGGTACTGATGCATTTTTCGTGGTATGTGACTAAGATAACGGCATAGGACAGTTAGTTTATGATGAGTGTGATATTTAAGTACTAGAAAGTAAAACAAATGGACCCAGAGAGAGAATTTAAATTTCTGATTTATTGCTAACTTTTTGACTATTTTACCCCACAGTGCGGCGGCGAGAATTTAATGAAATCTCCCAAGGATATATAGGGTTTTTGAAGAGGGACTTGACAATTTTGAGTTTAATTTGTGAACGCACTCTTTCACTAATTATCAAACTGTCACTGTCAATTTATTCAGTAAACTCAACATTTTCATCATGACAAAGTACACTAACAAGCAACGTCCGCAAATTATAAAAATTTTCTACAGATATTCGGAGTCGCAAAATCATCTTAAGTGACGAGCTCATTTTTGGCTCAATGGGTTCGTCAATAAGCAAAATATGCAATATTGGTCGGGTGAAAACCCACATGTGCTTCATGAATCACCACTTCATCCAGAAAAAAAAACTGTTTGGTGCGGTTTGCATGTCGGCGGCGTTATTGGGCCATATTTTTTCGTCGACGATAACGATGGTCACGTTACTGTGAATGTTCAGCGTTATCGCGCCGTGATCACCGATTATTTTTAGTCCGAATTCGAAGATATGGAGTTGGACGACATGTGGTTTCAACAGGATGGTGCCACAAGCCACACAGCACACGCTACAGTCGATTTATTGAAGAGTAAGTATGGTGAGCGTGTTATCTCAAGACATGGGCCAGTCAATTGGCCGCATCGTTCGTGCGATTTAAGGCCGCTTGACTATTTTCTGTCGCTACGTTAAGTCATTGGTTTATGCCAACACCCCGACGACATTGGAAGAGATCAGAACCAACATTGAACGAGAAATAGAGGCCCTTTCGGCCGAAATGTGTCGCCGAGTCGTTGAAAATTGGGTCCAACGAATCGACCGCTGCAAACGTGCCCGCGGTGGCCATATGAGCGAAGTCGAGTACCATTCATAAATGTTTTGATTGTACTTCAAGCCAACAATAAAGTTTTTGAAATATCTCAAATGGCTTGCCTTTTATTTAAAAAAAAAAGTTGTCAAGTCGTTATTAGAAAACCCTATATAAGCTTTCCATGAACGTTGTTCAACTGGATTCTAAAACAGTTGAAGTTACAAGGATTGTAACGATTCAACATACAGTTCAACGAAGAACAATCAGTTTTCAAAACGATTGGTCCACAAACTATGGTGCAAAATACATTTTTCTAAGCTTATTCGCTACCATTCAATATCATGTCAGAACGGACCAATTCCATCAAGATGTTGGTGTGGTGTTGACAGTGTGACTGTGTTGTCTATAGAAAACCATATTCACGTTGCAGCACACGAGGCATGAGACAAGACTGTAGAGGAAATCGTAATGAACTAGGAAGCTAATCAATAACATGTGTTCTTTTGCAGTAGCCGAAGGAAGTCAGAGCATTGAGGAAGCCAGGTCAAATGATGAATAGCTACACAGAGAAATGGATTCGCATGTTGAATATATACGAACGGTTTCATTCACTGCGAAAGCTGGATGAAACCGATACAGTCGTTAGAAAGCCCAGGTAGTTGTTATAAGATGCTCCCAAAATTCTGGAATAAACTACACAGAAACGTTCTCGCTAGCAGAAATATTTAATTTTTTTTATGTATTTTATTTCTACGGGTACAAAAATTTGGTTAATTGGCTATCCCCCATTAATTGTACGCCCCCCATTTACCTGTGGGGGCTGAAAAAAGCTTTAATGGGCGTTTAAATAAGAACCGCAAACTTAGAACAAAAAAATTGAAACTGTAAACCTTAAAATTATTATATTTTTAACTTAAGTAATTTAATATTTTACGAGTAGATATATATAACTGTAATGTGTAGTATTTGCATTGAGATCGCTTAGATCAATAAAAGATTGCTTCCTTCTTGTCAACGTTATAAAAGTGAGTAGTTTTATTGCAATTCATAATTTGACATTTCACATTATATTGACATTACAGCAAAATTGTTGTTGTTGGGGACGTTGTTACCATCAGGGTGAGTGCATAGATGGTAATTAATGATTATTCTAAGCATTTTCTCCCCCGGCGAGCGACGCTCGCAAGTCCCGATCTCATTTTCTTCAGCACTCACGTCGTCCACAATCCATTTAACAAAAGTGTCCAGTTTGTAATTTTATTCATACAGCCTCCATAACATCTTAACATAACATAACTTGATTAAATATGAATAACTTAACGACGCCGACAGCACAAACAAAGCCAAACATCGGTTGTCGCTATCATAATTACAGTATTTGGAGTGTGCGGTGTTTCAATGGCGAATACGTAAACAATTTTAATCGGGCTTAATTTGTATTTTGTGTACGAGTAAATTATGAAGTTTGTCAACGAATGTTACAAGTGACTGATTTTGTTTGGTTTAAAATTTATTATATTCTATATAATTTAATATTTATATTCTACTTTTCAAGCAGTGTTGGGCGCGGTAAGTACGTAGGTGGGGGACCACATATTCTTTTTTTAATTGGTTACTTGTTTCGTTTTGATTTGTGTAGAGATTCCAAGTATGACCTATGACACATATGTTTTATACCATATTTATATCATATGTTCAGGTTGTATGTATGTATGATTGTTTTGTAAAGTGTTGTGTATATTTTTAAAAATATTAGTGAACTGTATTATGTGAATTTAGGTATATGTATTTATGATTAATAATATTGTAATTTTAAGATATATTGATTTAATAAAAGTGCATAAAATATGGTATTCGGAAACGATTCGCGGGGTTTTTGTGTAGTGTAGTGTATGCTTATATTTAAGTATTATGTGAAACTTTAAATAAGAGTTTCATCAGTATATTTGATGGTAGAAGGCATATTTTGATGATAGGTCGTTTCATTTCTCCGTTCTGTGTTTTGATTGTGACCATGGGAGTTAAGTTTTCTGTTCCTGGATGCGTGTCGGTAATCCGGGTCAGGATCCATTTCGATGGTGGTAACCGTTCGTCCTTCATCAAGACGAGATCTCCGATGTTCAAGCTTGAGCCATTTCAGTCGTTGCTGGAGCCATTTCAGTCGTTGTTGGAGCCCCGCAAGATATTCAGTGCCCCACTGCTTCCAAAATATTTGGTAGACACTTTGAATCCTTTGCCATCTATTGAGATAGCCAAGTTTAGCATCAGTCATGTCCGGCTGAGGTACATTATTTAGTGACTCACCTATTAGGAAGTGTCCTGGTGTCAATGGTGTGAAGACGTCGGGATTGCTAGTCATTGGGCAGAGTGGCCTCGAATTAAGACACGCTTCTACTTGAGCAAGAAACCTGTTGAGCTCCTCAAATGTGAATACCTTCGTATCAACAAATTCGCCTGAAATGAAATTTGATGGATTTCACTCCTACTTCCCATAACCCTCCAAAATGGGGAGAAGCCGGAGGAATAAAATTCTATTTTGTGCCATCAATTGAAAGAATTTCAACGACTCCCTTCCAATCAGTTTGAGCTGCCTTCAGCAATTTACTTAACTCTTTTTCGCAAACCTACATCCATTTTAAGAAAACGATTGAATGAACGAAGCGAATGTGGTTTTTGTTGCAGACCTTACACCGAAACACTGCTCCTTTTGTTTAGAACTAATGTGAAAAGAGCTGGCCCTTGCTTCTAAGCTTCGATGGTTACTTGCTGTATTCCCTTGTTGTTGACTACAATTTCCAGTGCGCTAAGTAAAGCTTCAAGAAACTCTGAAAACTCCTGGTTAGTAGGTAAAGAGTTATTTATTACTTACTTTTCTCCCCATTACTGTAGCGTCATTACAGGAAGTATTTGCAGCATACAATAAATGAGAATTGTATCCCATTGTTCAACTGGAAGCCCAAGATTATGAAGTAAATGCCGGCACTCCGTTGATGTATCTAAAACGGTTTTCAACCCTGTAGCAGATTCTTGTTTTATAGATGGTTGATTGAAGAAAAGCTTCAACTCAGCACTTACGAGCATACGCGTGTGGTCATACCGTGAAGTTAGAATCACCCATGCTTTATCATAGTTCCCTTAAGTAATTCCTAAATGCTGTATTAATTTATCAACCTTGTCTGCGACAGTCGATTTTAGAAAATGCAGGTTTTAAATCTCAGAAAGGGATGTGTTATTATAGATAAGAGTCTCAAAAAGTCATGGAATGACTTCCAATCTTCTTAATTTCCAGAGAATGTAGGTAATTTAATTACTGCTAATTTTAAATCCCGATTTTTATTTGTTTCCGCAGAACTCTGTTGCTGCTTCCAATGTTGCTGCCAATTTGTCGATGCTATCCATGAGTGCGGTCCGGTAATCCACATACAGATCCTTTATTTTGTCGAACAGCTTCTCTAATTCTTCTCGATTTTCAGCATCCTTTGATAAAACTTACACTCGGAGCTAGCACTGAAGTTGTTATCCAAGATAGTTATTTTGTACGCTTTTTGCATTTGAACGAAGATATTTTTTTGCAATTGTGCTCATTGTGCTACAAAAAAAATTTAATTTAATCGAGGTTAGAAAATTAAATTGCACTTACTTTATACTTTATTTGCATATAGCAGGTTAAAATTCAACGGTCCCATACAGCGGTATTTTCACGGTAATTGTTGCGTTTGGTATCAACGTATATGCATATATACACCGTTGACTGTAAAACGATCCCACAAAGCGGTGCTTATGAATTATGTAGCGGTTTTTGTACCGTAAGTGCTGCTGTTGGTGCGGTTATGAAAGCCGTGTGGTAGAATACAGTAACTTTAAATTGCGTTACTACGATGTACGCAACGGTTATGAAAGCCGTGTGGTAGAATACAGTAACTTTAAATAGCGTTACTACGATGTACGCAACGATGTACGTTACTTACGATGTATTCAACACTGAATTAAATTAATCGACGCGAGAAACCGGTTAGCACTTTTATAATATGTATGTCTTAGATGTGTTATTAAACAGTTTTAATTTAAATTACATAGTTATTAATTATTAAATAATTGTTTTATTTTTAATTTATAGACCGATTCACTACTACGGTTCGAAAGGACCAAATGTACTTTAGTATTTAGATATATGTATATATATAACTGTGTTGTTATGTGTGGTATTTAAATTGAGATAGTTTAGATCAATAAAAGATTGCTTCCTTCTTCCCAACGTTATAAAAAGTTAGTAGTCTTATTGCAATTCATAATTTGACATTTTACATAACATTGACATTAAAGCAAATTTGTTGTTTTGGGGGCGTTGTTACCATCAGGGTGAGTGCATGGATGGTAATTAATGATTATTCTAAACAGGAATAGATGTTCTTCTTCTGACACAGTAGATGATGGCATTGTTTTTTCATCAAATAACAACCTTCTGATTGACTTTATGAAACATCTGAAAAAGAAATATAAGGTTAACAACGCTGAGGTTTCATATTCACTTTATTTATTTATTTATTACTTAGCTATACAGATAAGTTTATTTATAACTCTATCTGTCCTTATAGGCAAAAACTAAACATTATAAAAATTAATTTAAACAAAAAGTTAAATTAAATTTATTGAAAAGTAAGCATAAAAGTATGGGAAATAGAAACAATAAGAGAAAAATAAAAAAAAGTATAGATAGTGATAGTAATAACATAGTAATAGAAATAATAATAATAACACTTACCTTTAAAATGAAAAATCAACAATACGTACATATTTCCAAAATATTTAAAGAGATGCTTTTTGAAAGTTTTTGTAATTGTTCGTCGAATGTCTTGTATATTAGATATAAGTTAACGAATAAGTACGAACATTGAAGAGCCTAAAGTAGATACTCGGGGTACAGTTGGAGCTACTGGCAAGCAAGAGGAATGTTTACTGTTCGAGATAATAATCTCTTTGAAGATAGGGTGTTACTAGTTTGGACGCTAAGTTTTCAAAGCCAAAGTTTGCAAGTTTATAATTCAGTAATTGTTGCTTTGGCCTTTGAGGCCTTTGAGAATGAAAAGCAGTACAACTAAAGTCAACATATTGTTTATACCAGCCCATATAAGCGTATAACCTGAATGACTTTCATTAGTGCCGTGACGCAATTGTTTTTTGCTCGGAAACCGGATTGGTGTCTAGTTACCAGACTATGTTACTCAAGATAAACCTTGATTTGCTCATGAAAAATAGGTTCGAGTACTTTGCTGAAGCCCCAACGGGCCTACAATTAGGGTTTGTTGTTTAAAAAATATTTTGGCAGAGGTCTTATTTTTGTGCTTTATCATTCCTATGCAAATTTGCAGTGGAATTTGTGTGGAATTAACTGCTTCTTTCGGTTCAGGTCAATTTGACGTAATTTTTACCAAAATCATTCCCCGAGATGTTAGACTAGAACAGGTTTTATAATAAATTCCTTTTGTTCTACTAATAAGAAACGTTATTGGACTTCTAGAACGCCAATAGAAATCTTATAACACCCAATACAATGGACACAGTCACACTTAAAGCACACATCGACACTTTGATAATCTTAATCATTACCGCATCACCATTAAGGTGATTATAGCGATTTCAAGTTTGGACTTAAATGGACAGCATAAAAGGTTTCCTCACCAATCCACGCTACTTAGTGCTCTGGGCATCGTACGCAAAAAAATTATTGGTACTGCAGCAGATATCCTCACCACAACACGAAGATAAATTTCTATGCCTTAATCCACCGTTATCCAAGATTGAGATGTCTGGCACACCGTTAAAATATTAGCGGACACAGGATCCACTAACAACTATATCAGCTACAAATGTAATATTGGTAAGTCTGTACAAATTAAGCCTTTAACACAAAAACTTTACATGGACTAATTATAATAAAATCTTAAAAAGTGATAACTATAGTATGTAAGGACTTAATTTAGTTTATTTTGAAATTAAGAAATTAGATGCATTTGACGTGATTTTAGGCCAATAAGGCCTCAGGACAGTCAAAGCAGAGATTTACCTCTTTAATTATATGGGGTGATTCATCGTCAAGTTTGATTTATAATGTAAAACAAAACACATGAATTTGAAAGTCCAACCGGGCCACTCATTCGAGCATAGCGACTGGTATCTCGCGGATAACACGAGTAAAGCCTTTCAAATCAACTTTTTGATTTCTCAACAAGTCCATTGTTTCACTCGCTGTATAACTCGTAGCGCCGTCCTGTTAAAATCAAAGCTCATCGAGACCATGTGCTTAAATTTCAGGAAGCCCATAGTCCAGCCGCAATAACGGTTACCATTCTGATTTGCCTCATTTTTGAAGAGATGATTCCACCAGCCCATAAACCACACCATACCGTTGTTTTTAATGGATGTAATGGTAGCTCTTGGTACTCTTCGGATTGCTTATTAGCCAGAAATGGGCTTCAAAACTGAACAAAATTTCACGATAAAACATTGGATGTTCATTGAGTTTTTTTAGAGCCCATTCATTAAAAATATGACGAAAATCAAGTCGCCTGGCTTCAATTCTTACACAAGTTGAATTTTGAACGCTTTTAGGCCGAGATCTTCAAGTATAATACGCCAAGTTGTCGAATAAGCCAAATCAAGCTGCTGAGAACGACGGCGAATCGATTCGAAACGCCCTTTGCATACACTCTCAGCTACAGCTGCTAGAGTCTCTTTACTACTGTGCTGGATGTGGTCTAACCGGTCGAGTATCATCCACTAGTGTAAACTGGGACTTAAATTTACGAATGGTATTGGCAATAGTGGTTTCATTAGGTCGATTATGGGCACAGTAAGTTCCTCGAATCGCACGAAAAACATTTCTCACAGAACGCTGATTTTCGCAATACAGCTGAACAATTTGGAGATTCTGTTGTGATGTGAGTCTTGCCAAACAATACTGAACAAAATTAACGGAGTTGTTTGATCTCGCGCGATCTGTCAAAAGAAGCCTTTTGAAAATCAATCCTCACGATGAATCATGTGATCATCAGTGTGACAAAGAAATTAAAAAAATAATGATAGAAAATGAAAATATAAGTGATACTTTACCTTTAACATTGACTACGCTACAATTAGGACGTAAATAGAAGATCCTTTTTGGATAAACAAAAGCATTACCTTATGGCAGACCATGACTTTTTTAATAAAGAAATAGAGAAACTTTTAGAGAATAGAATCGTTCAGCCAAGTAAGAGTTCGTATAACTCCCCTATTTGGACTGTTCAAAAAAAAAAGGATTAGACGAAAGTGGCAGATCCAAGAAGAAAATGAAATTCGATTATCAAAAAATATATGCGCATAAGAGTACTGACCGATACTTAATACCCGATATGGGGTGGCCGTGGTGTAGTGGTATATGCATAGACTCCTCAAGCAAAGGGTCGCGGGTTTGAATCCCGTGCGAGACAATTCTTTGAAAAAGTCTTTTCATGGAATTTGTATGTAGTTATATGTAAAATCCCGTTGGCGTCAACTCTGACATGAAGGCATAACACTGATGTTGGAGTGGTTGCTGGCTGGGTTAAATGTAACGAACTAAACTAGCACGTACTAAAATATCCACTGGTTGAGGATGCACTGGCTCCAGTTTGGCAACCACCTCTGAAAAAATATCGAAACCTAGCACCTGAGTTTTAAAACAACTACACCACCCGCCCGCACCCTGGTGAAAAGCCAGTAAACGGGTATAAACGACAATTCAAAATTAAGGTAAAGATAGGATATTTTCAACCATATATTTAGAATCGGGATGCCATCAAATTCTAATACGCCCTAGTCCGGGTGTAAAAAATAGCTTTTGCAATCAGTGGCGCAAAGTATAGCCGTTTGGATTGAAGAACCAAAGTGCACGAGTATAAATAAAGCTAGAGTAAAAAAAACGCTCTACAGGAACAGGTGGAACTTTCTCACCTTACTTAGAAAAACCGTTTGAGCTGACTTCAGATGCAGTTGAAGTTGTTCATTCTCAACACTGCTAACCCTTTGCTTTTATTTCTCGAACGTAAACCGAGACACTAGCCAAAACATTTTTGCAGCAAACAAAAGACAAGAAACACAACTATATCAGCCAACAAACAAAATAAAAGACAACCAGATTAGTCAGCTAACAGACAAAGAGAAAAACTATCTTATTAGCCAACAAACAAATAACTTGATCAGACAGCAATTAGTAAAAATATTACTAAAAATAGTAATGTGAGCAAATCTTAAATTTGTATCGTTAATGGAAGTACATTCCCGGTGCAGAAAATATATATATATATATATATTTTTGTATGTTTTAAATATAACATATAATAAAGGAATTGCTCTGCAATGGGGGGTGCTTGAGGTGGAGGTGGGTTCGGGTGGTGCGATTAGTGGTTCTCCCATGAGAAAATGACTCGATGTCAAGTTGTTTCATTGATAAACGTCGTGTGATTGTGAACATAACAGTCTAGAGTTCAGACGCAATCTTACCTGTGTTAAAATAGTGGTGAGTTCTTTAATTGTCAGGACCTGGTTTCCAGCAGCATTCTTGAGGAGAAGTTTCACTTATTTCATACCAGTTTTCCATTGCAGTTGACTTATATATCTGCATATTACAATAGATTAGATTCCATAAAATGCAACTATAATTCATTGTCACTTTTAATTAAGTCTCTCCCACGATTACTGTGCAGTTCCTTACAGCTTCTTCGTAGAGCAAACAATCTTCAGAACGCTGCTGGTAACGCTTGGCTGTCATATTGCTGAGAAGTGGACCCGCATGCTTCACTTAGTAGAATAGAAAGGCCTCGAAATCATTAACCTTTTTTGAGAAGACTGTTCATAAAACGTTCCAATAATAAACGTGCTTTTGAAGGCATTTTTTTCAAAATCTAAAATCGTTGGAGTATGCAAACAATCATATTTTGATTACCGCAACGAAGCGTGAGCAAAGTAGATAGTGCGCGTCGTTAATATATGGTTTTGGAGAAAAGTCGGGATTTTTATATTAAGTGTAGGGTCAAGCTGAAAAGTTGCCAACCTACTCGTCGGATGCCTTCTTGTTCTCCAAACGGATTGAGTGAAGTAGCTTTGTCGTTTTCCTCTTCTTCAGCAAACATGTCCTTTTGTACTTAAAAATGATTCTTGTCAGCATCTTTCCCATTCCCCCGGTGCTAAGTTACCTGAATATTGTTCTGGGTAAACGCAAACAATAGGCAATAATTCCATATGCCCTTTTGAGTATACAAAATTTTGATAAAATTTCGTTAATCAAAACATGCTTTTGTTTTCTACGTGTAAGGGTCGAGCTTCTTGAGAAGTAACTAAGTAAAATGTTTGTGCTCTGTAAATTGCATCCCAATGATGCCACAACAAAATTGTTTGGTGTTTGAGAGAAAGACTACGCGTGATGTTATTTCTCCTAGGCCTTGCTCCAATGCAATGTGTTTCCATTTGGCATTGCAGGTCAATTCCTGAATCTGGGAAACACGATTGCCTTTGAAAGTTTTCTATTTTAATAGAGAAACTTTTCTATAATATAAAACTTTCATTAAGTCGGTCTACGCATAGATCTCAGCTGCTTCCAGCTGAAGTTATAAAGAAGCTTAGCTTTAACCAATTCAGGCTTTTTTGACAGTTTCGTTTTCGATATAAGCAGATGATAATGTGTTTCGTTTTTTTCATCCAGGGCACGCAAATAAACATATGCCCTGTATGCCCTTTTTGTAGCGTCATTTAAATCTCTACTCTTTCAAAGGCTGATAACTCGTCCCGAAAGACTAACCATTCTCTTTCCCGTCAGGTAAAATCGGCTTATCCCGCTCTATTCCTCCACCCCGAAGCTACAGCATTTTGCTTAGTTATTGATAATAAGATAGATCGCTTTGTGACAACTTCATCCAACTACAAGACTTGGAAAGAGGAAACATCTTTAATGAGCAACCATTTGATACCAGTCGATTTTAATTTACTGTTTTCTATAAACGGTAACAAGAAGTTTATTTTTAACTGATCTGCTGGGGTATTTTACAAAACCTCTTATGAGTTGCGGACTTGTTTACGGAGGAGGAAACCTGCAATTTCTAAAAGGTTTCTACTTCGTGGAGTTCGTGTTGAGTTTCAGCAACAGTATCCACATTGGTTTCTTCTTTGATGACAGCTTTCCCCAATGATCGTTTAGATGCTTCGCTTGTTGCAAAAGTATACTGATTGCAAGATATGGGGCTTATTCAATTGAAAAATCCTTAAATCTTGGCTGGAATTTGCTCTCCATACATTTGCCGTGTTGACACAGATTTGGCGGTACATTTTATTGACATCACTAGTAAAGATTAACCTCTATTTTCTTCATCCTAAACTAATTTCGATGACATAAATGTTTACTTTAAGTACAAATTGATTCACAGCCGTAGTAATGGAAAAAAAAAATTAAAAAAGGATGAACTATAGTAGTGTGACCATAAGGTGCTTCAAAATATTTAAGAAAATACAACTTGTGAATTCCATAATTCCAAAATGTTTCTTGTTTCTGAAAGAAGACATGTAAGGAAACATTACAATATATTACATGTATTAATTTGCTAAATATCACCGGTATATTTTTGGCTTTTCGTTTTCACATAAAAAGGCAACTGTTACATACCTCGCCACGGTGATCGGGACAGATGTGCATTTGGCAAATGATACACATCGTTTCGGACTTTCGGAAGCATCTTCTCTGCTTTGGAATCTTTTTTTGGGGTTCTCTTAATCAAATATTCTCACAATGGTCTGAATCGCGTTCCGCTAAATCTCTAAGCTCTACCTCCAAAATGACCGAATATATGTTGTCCCAACTGTTTTGCATGTAAGGTTTTGCCAAATACAAACCTTAGTTATACAGAAAGTTGTTCAGCTAATATTTCTTAATTATATAATTGCTACCGAGCGATTTTAGGACCATAGAATTGACGCCGGCCTGATCAAGAATAACATAAAAACATCTGAGAGGCCACCTGCGAGTTTTTTTTTTGCGACTGAGTAACTAATTATGAGCGGGTTGATCAAACGTGTCAACACCTCCTTTTCTGTGGTTATAAAATTCTATGATCTCTGATTTGTTTTGTCTCCGAATCAATATCCTTATATTTATGAAGGGAATATACCATAATTTACACGGCTTTTTGCGTGTAAAACGAAAACATGTTGTATAAAGTGAAACGTGTTAGAGCAAGGCCGCGTTATACGAATACATTTTTAGTGAGGCCAACCTGTTTTCTTTCTTTCATTTGGGTAGGAAAGATGGTGGCACTTCAATTTTGTTTTTCCGCAATGTTCCGACAACAGTAAAATTATACTGTGATAGCATTGTTTCGACTAACTAAATTGGTGTGAACAGGTTTCCATTTTTAAATTCCTTTCCTATACTATGTACTATGAATTCTTTCATTTATTTTCCCAAATAAATGTATCGGAATGCAGTCATTTGGTGTTCTTAATTATTTTCCAATATAAAGAATCCGAAATACCATATAATATATGCAAGAATCACACATATATACAATTTTTATGCCGTGCATCTGGCTTTGATGGAATATAAATTTTAAATGGGCAATAACCTCTGAGTCCCAAAAGCTGCTCATCAATCGTACAGTACTCGTGAGGGATATATATAGTATTTAGAACAGTTTAAAATAATGTGTTCCCAAAGGAACCTGAATGGAGCCAGTTTATCCGAGCGATGTCTTGTTTCCCTGTCTTCGAATCGGATACAATGTATTAGGAACTCAAATCTGTTTACCCCAATTATAGCCTGGAAGATGGTTTTGACCGTGCTTTTGCACTCTAGCAATGTAGAGCATTCCAATGTGATGCAACGATGCAGAATCTGTGCATCCCGGAATTTATAAAACAATGTTTCTCACTGCTGCCCGACCACTTGGTAACGGAGGCTGCGTACACCACCGAAATCCTAAGTGAATTTATTCTGAATTTTCATAATCTTCATAGTCGTCGTATCGTCCTCCTTAAAATCTCTCTCTATATCATCTCAGCAAACTTTACCTTCATCGTCAGTATCAATAAAGATATCTTTATATATTTGCCATTTATTTCAAATATCTTGTCCCAACTTGGTTTATTTCGCACTTCCGCAAATAAAGAACGTTTTGTTATGCAACTCTGAAATGATTCATTAACTTACCTTTAATGAATCACATTAACACATATGGGGTGCATTGGCAGAGAGAAGAAATGCAATAAACAACTTTCACAAATGAAATACTAACGAAAAAAACAAAAGTCTTGGCAATCTACGAAAAGAACGACCTTTATTTTAAAAATTTCAACGGTTTATTTTTTCAAGTGGGGTGCGCTGACACCCCTATGCATACTAGGGTTAAATTAACTTAATTAATATATGCCTATATCTATCTATAGGGTTTTCCAATAGAAACTTGACAATTTTGAATTTAATTTGTGAACGCACTCTTTTACTAATCATCAAACTGTGACTGTCAATTTATTCAGCAAACTCAACATTTTTATCATGGTAAAGTACACAAACGAGCAACGTCTGCAAATATTCTCCGATTGGGTTCCGGTTAAGATGCGCCAAGATGATGAATTTCATCGCAAAATCATCTTCAGTGACGAAGCTCATTTTTGGCTCAATGGGTTCGCCAATAAGCAAAATATGCGAATCACCACTTTATCCACAAAAAATAACTGTTTGGTGCGGTTTGCATGCCGGCGGCGTTATTGGGCCATATTTTTTCGTCGACGATAACGATCGTCACATTACTGTGAATGGTCTGCGTTATCGCGCCATGATCACCGATTATTTTTGGCCCGAATTGGAAGATATGGACTTGGACGACATGTGGTTTCAACATTATGGTACCACAAGCCACACAGCACACCCTACAATCGATTTATTGAAGAGTAAGTATGGTGAGCGTGTTATCACAAGACATGGGCCAGTCGATTGGCCGCCTCGTTCGTGCGATTTAAGGCCGCTTGACTATTTTCTGTCGCTATGTTAAGTCATTGGTTTATGCCAACACGCCGACGACGTTGGAAGAGCTCAGAGCCATTATTGAACGCGAAATAGCGGCCGTTTTGGCCGAAATGTGTGGGCGAGTGGTTGAAAATTGGGTCCAACGAATCGACCGCTGCAAACGTGCCCGCGGTGGCCATATGAACGAAGTCGAGTTCCATTCATAAATGTTTTGATTGTACTTCAAGCCAATAATAAAGTTTTTGAAATATCTCAAATGGTTTGCCTTTCATTTAAAAAAAATTTGTCAAGTCGTTATTAGAAAATCCTATTAAACCTCTAAGACTTCTGAGATTTTTGAGCGAAAATCTGAACCAAGTAATTTTAGTTGTTGAATTGATTAAAATAATTCAGCAGAAAGCGATACGAATAGTAGTCGGACGGGGCAAGGTCCGACTCCCAGCCAAACGTTGTCTTGGCGAGTCATTAAAAATATGCGTGGTGTGATATTGTCATTATGGAAGAGTAGGTAAGGTAAAAAGTAAATTTAATCGAGTAGCTCATTTGCCAGCACTTTTTATCGCCCTTATGAATCCTCCTTTTTATCATAAAATAACTTCTTCGTTTCTAATTCTCTTATGATTATATACTCTGAAAATATATCTTTTGATACTAAAATTGAATTTTTGTCGTTGTAGGATAGATCTAAGTGTATATGTGTTCCTACTTGTGTTTGATTTTCTGAATCCTTCTAAGGTTTTCTTACTGGATTTCTCTCATATTTTCCGAATTAGCATGCTACGCATTTTTTATTACAACTTCTATGTAATAATATGTTCCATAACTTTCTTCTGTTCTTGTCAGAGTTTTACTTAAAGAAATTAGGTTTTCTGTTATGATTAAGAATGGCTAAAGTAGATATGTTAGATGCGTCTGCCTTTAGTTCAAAAGTTTTACTATAATCTGGTTGGAATGAATCTATATACTTATTGTCTTAAATGAGCTCTGAAACTACTGATGGCATTAATTGCAGCATTGTCTAGATTTATATTAGTTTTTTTACTCTTATTTTTTCCTACTTCACCATTTTCTCCTCTTAAGTGTATCGTTAGGGGTTTGGCTATGCTCTCTTTTACAGATTTTCTATAGTAGTCTGTCATTCCTAAAAAAAACCTCTCAATTTTTTCAATTCAATTCTTTCAATATTTAGAGTATAGGATATTTATTTATTGTTTCTACCTTTTCTGGGTTTGTTCCTATTTAATTATACGAGGGCGGTCCCAGAAGTACCCGGCCTGACCAATACATGGCGGTCGTTGTTTGAAAATACCTATATACTATATTGGAAAGTACGCACTCTATAAAGTATATGTTTCAAGTTTGAAAGCGCCACTTTATTTATTATTTGGTTGGCCGCCATCAATAGTGAACGTTGTCAGTGAATTTGTGAATATGAAGAAAATTGGTCATCCTTATGTGATACAATACTTTTATTTGAAAGGCCTCAGCCCAACCAATATAAAAGCTTAACTAGATTTTACTCTGGGTGAGTCTGCTCTTTCGCTTACAACAGTAAAATTTTTGGTCGACCAAATGAGGTGACGACTCTAGAAATAGTGAAGAAAATCCACAGAGCGGTACTGGATGATCGTCGACTAAAAGTGCGCGAGCTAGCAGACATTGTAGGCATTCAAAAAGTGCAGTACATTGCATATTATTTGAAAACTGTGTGCAAGATGAGTGACGAGTTTGCTCACACTCGAGCAAAAACAGTGTCGTGAAGATGTTTCAATTTCACATCAACAAAGCAGACTTTTTGCGCCGTTTTTTTTTTTCTGTTCCCAAACTTGATAAAATGGCTCAATGGTAAAAGATTTTAGTGATTTAGTGATGTCCGCAGTTAATGACTATTTTGAGGAGCAAGACAGTTCTTATTATAAAAAGGGTATCGAACTTTTTGAACATCGCTGGGAAAAGTGTATAGAGCTGAAAGGCGATTATGTTAAAATTAAAAAAAAAAAAAAATTTTCTAAATTTTTGTGTTTTCTTCGTTGGGTTGGGTACTTGGACCGCCATCGTATTTTATAATATGTCTGAAAAAACTTTAAGTTTTCATTTGATACCTTATGGGTAGCTTTATTAAGAGCGTTAAAATTAGTTATTTATGTGTTCTATATGTTTTTTGGCTGTGTGAGAAAATATAAGAAAATCGTCAATATAATCATATGCAAATTTTCCGATATATTCACTTAGGATGTCGTCGACTCATCTTCGAAGCAGGAGCGTTTTAAAGTCCGAAAGGCATCCTTATGAATTCGTATTTGCCTCCGCTTATGCAAAATGCCGTTTTTTCTCTAGCCTCTTTTTATTCTTAATCTGGTGGAATTTCGATTCCCAATCCATCATTGTGAAGTATTTTGCCTAACCTAAGTTTTGAATTGTCATATTGACATCTGCAATTATGTATCTATCTATAATTGTACTATTTTTTAATTTAAAAAACTCTACTATTTAGAAAAAAGGGGGTTAGCCAGTTGAAGTGTGAAAAACTCTCACTGTTATAGATAAAAAACGTTTTGTAAGAAAAACCCGCTTTATTCAACGTTATAATATGGTAGAAAATTCATTAATTCAAATGCGTGTTCTCGGATTTTTTTTTGTGTTTAATAAACTAGGTGAGTAGTATAGTGTGATTTCTTTAATTTTATATTGTTTTTTATCATATTCGATGTGTGTATGTGTGCATGCATGCATATATATATATATGTTTGAGCCCGTAGTTTCGATTTCGAGACTCGCGTGCGAAAAGTATGTTTGAATCACCGTGGTGTGTGTGAAACAGAACTTGATTTAATCACTTAGTATGTGTGCAATTGATTTCATTGAATGCATGTGACACTTGGTTGCGTGTGTGTAAAAACTAAGTTTAAGTTCTGTGTGTGTGGAGTGAAAGTGTTTTATGAAAGAATAGTTTTAGGCACTTGTGTTTTTCCTTATTTAATTATTATTTTTAGCATTCGATAAATATATGTATACTTATATTCTATATGTATATAGATACGTATGTATATATACTTTTTTTTTTGATAATTGGATAATTAAGTGTTGCGAATGGACCGTATTTTTTTTTTTTTTTTGTTATTACTCCAGCGGGGTATAAATGCTTTAAAATGGCATGATCATGCACCTGCAGCAAGAACGGCAAATAAATGTCAAATGGCATGTGCCACTGGTATATTCCCATCTGACTTAAAGAATAGTATTCCAACTATATAAAAGAAGCCACTAACCTTAAGTTTATTCATTCCGTGAAATTCATGTCCTGACATGATGACAATTATAGCTGGTCACAGCCCCATCACAATATTAAAGGTGATATATTATACCCAAAGCTGCCAATGTGTAGGTAATCCATTCTAACAAAGCTAAAATAAAGTATGATCCAGCAATAAAAACGTATATCATAGCACGATCACAGCGATGCAAAGCATTTCTCAGTCCCCTATTGCGATCACAGTAGAAAGAGAAGTGGAAGAAAGTGGATATGAAAAATAATAAAGCTAACGCTGATTCATAAACTCATGCCACTAACATCTGCCCCGAAGTTTTGGGTCTCTCAATTAGTTTCATTGTAGCCACCACCGATGGTAATACCCATAATCCGTGGGTTACACAATTAGCCATTTGTTCCAATTCTGTAGGTAACATATATAGGCGCATTCTGGTTTTGTCTTGCTATTTTTCCATTTAGGATTTTGTACCTCTAATTTTATAAGAAGATTGGAACGTAGCCATGATTCCCAAAAGTTTTTCAATATTTTGCCAATGAAAGAATATTTGTTTTGAATTTGCTGCAGAGAATCGTCCATTTTTGTTTTTCAGGTAAAGATTTGCAACTAGAAGTGAAAAGCAGGAGTTCCGAAAACCTTGAAGTAGAGGACACCTTCGAAAAAATAAAGTAGAATTATTTCGACTACTTTACCAGCTCTCTAGATGCCGTTAATAAAAGCCAGCCTGTTTCAAAAAAGGACAGCAAACCCCTAGAAACCACGCTGACGACATCCAGGAGGGTGGAAATCAAGCTACCGAAGGTCAATTCGCCAGTTTTCTCGAGAGCTTATGAGACGTGGCGATATGTTCGTCTCGTTGATCCATCACAACCAAGGTCTATCTGAAATTGAAAAAATTACACTATATGAAGTCAACGATATCTGGCGAAGCTTAAAGGCTTCTGGCTCACCTAGGGATTGACAAGGGAAATTACGCCGATGCTTGGAGCATCCTAACTGACAGGTATGACCGTACACGCTTCCTGGTCAACACGCAGCTGAAGTGCCTGTTTAAATAGCCGTCAGCGACACAGGAACGAGCGGAGTCCATTAAAGAGCTACTGGATACGTCAACAGAGGCTGTCCATAGCCTGACAAACTTAAAAGTGCCTATTGAGCACTGGGACGTGGTGCTTATCTTCGTACTGCTAAAAAACTTCCATCAAAAACTCAGCAGCTTTGAGAGGAGAAGCTGGGATCTAAGGAAAACAATAAGGAACTGCCAACGTTTGCAAAATTCAAGTAATTTCTAGACACTAGGTTCCGCACTTTAGAAGTTGTCACACGTCAGCAACCCAGACCATATGCAGACTGTTCAAGAAACACATCATAACGACATGCGTTGCACTCGACAACCAATTCCGTCAAATCACTACTCATGGTGATTAATGTCATATCTTTCAAATTCATTTCTGCATTTAGTTCTTTTATTATAATAAGGTTATATTCCTATTCATTAAATTAATTCGTCTGTTCGTGTTTACTATTGAATATCCAATTATCGTTTTAATTTTTACTTCTTAAACTTATATTCCTTCTGAGGAATCACTTTTCCCATCTATATAACTATGGATTGCACCCGTATCTGTTACTATTTTCTAATTTTTTTATTTGTAATACTAAAGGCTTAAGGTAAACAAGGCAATCCGTCGATTAGCTTAAATTAGCAAAACTTAAATTATTTACCTCTTCCCCTTCACCTTGTTCCGCATACATACTACTATCATCTTGTTGTTGTGAAGATTGGTTTATTCTCTGCTGCTTAATGACATGTTAGCTGTTATATTGCAGTTGCGGGTATTGTTGCTTATATTGACCAGTATTGTCTCGTTCTATTTTACATGGTTGATTATTACTAAATTGATTTTATATTAGTTGTTTTGCTGCGGTTGATATCCTGTTTTCCTGGATCTACTTGTCTCGAGTCTGTCTCCATAGATGTTGTCTTTTTTGATAATATGGTTGGCTATAACTTTGAGACGTTGGTGCTCTAGAAGACTCATATTACGGCGTTGGTCACTTTTCATTTATGGAGGTGGTTTGTGATCACTTTGTTTGTTATATGATAACTGAAAGCTTTGGTGACAATTGTCATTATCGATAGTACGTGCAACTCCTTCAGTACATTTTGATATTATGTAGGTAGTATGAAATTAATAATTTTGATTAATGCTTGAATTATACTTTGTGGTTCTCCTGAGATTGATATTTTGGAATTTATTAAATTCAAAGCTTGATTTATTTTATCGTGGTATTCTGAGAGCTACGATACGATTTATTTTATCGTATTCTGCTGATTCCTTGGGTTAATTTTCTTATCTCGACTTGTAGTACGCAAAGTGGTCTCATATCTGAGTAGGTGTTGTCTAATATACTATGAATTGCTTCAAAGTTGAAAATAATGTTATTATTTATTAGTACGTTTGCTGCCGTGCCCTGTATCTTGATTTTACTATTGAGAGTATTGAAATTCTTGATGATATCCAAAATTCCTGTTGCATCTTCTCTCCATACATACTTCTCTCCATACTAAATATCCTTCAAAAACTGGGTGTGTTTTAAATATTGTACATCCAAATGTATTTCATTTATTCAGAATGTTAAAAATACAAATTTATTCATCTAAATCAATATTGTCCCCTTTAAAGTAACCCCCATTGACTGCAACACACTTATGCCAGCTCTTGATCCAATCCTCAAAACATTTTTTATATTCGGTTTTCGGTATGTCCATCAGTGCTTCCTGCGATTTTTTCATTATTTCCTCTCGGCTGCTGAAACGCGTTCTCCGTAGTGGTTTTCAACTTGATTGAACAGAAAGAATTCGGTGCCTGTTGGATGGTATTTTTTGAATTTTTCGTGCGACGGTGCGCTAGCATGGTGCAAAATCCACGAATTTTCTACCCACGAGATTTCTCATTTGGCGAATTGCTTCACGCAAGCGTTTCATAACGCCATAATTAATACTCTTCATTTACTGTCTGGCCTTCTGGCAAAAATTTATGATACACTACACCGTGAGCATTGCCTTCTTTTTTGACTGAAAACGATGTGGTTTTTTTTGGTCTCGGCTCATTTGGTGAACGCCATTCACTTGCCCGATGTCTTGATTGCGTGTCGTACTCATAAACCCACTTCTCGTCTCCAGTAATGATACTTTTGATGAATGCGGGATCGGATTCAGCCTCGAAAATCATCTCTTTTGAAGACAGCTGGACAGCACAATGGTTTGAATTAAGTTACGGGTTAACGAAATTACAAGTGCGATTTCATGGTTTCAGCGACGCCTTAGAAAGGGCATACGCAGCCGTTATACATGTTCGGGTTCTGAACAATTGCCAGGAGCATATCCACTTGCTTGCATCCAAAACAAGAGTCACACCTGCCCCGCTTGCGGCTCTGTGCAGCAGTTCTGTTTACAAAATTGCTTCATCAGATATGCACAGATATGGACTCCAAAACAACTGAAGTGTTTGCTTAGTTTGACTCCATGATAGACTTAAAATGGATTAAAGGAAGTTCAGTAAGTCTATACACATTTGTGGCCAATTGAATAACTGAGATACAAACACTTAGGAGCGCAACATGTAGGTTCAAAATATAATCTAGCAGATTAAGGATCATGGGGTCTATAACCAGAAGATTTCACCAATAACGAAATATGGTGACAGGGGATCGTGTTTTTCAAAAAAAATTAAAATTAAAATATTTTTAAGTTACGATTCCTTTTGAAACCAACCCTAGATCCAAACGTAAAAATAATAAGTGTAAAACCACAACTAAGAAACTCAAAACCTTCGCATATATAATTTGTAAATAAGTACTAATCAACAATGCCTTTTTTCAAAAATACTCTATCCTCAAACCTCTTATCCGGAGTGTGAAGACAACTTAAAATATACCGACAAAAAGAAAAATTTGCACAACCATCCAGTAATAGTCAAAGAACTGACCTCATTCCACAAAAAAGTCATTCCAATTGTGCAAAACGAAATTTTTTATTATGGCGCTAAGACACTAAAAATGAAATTCTAAACAAAGCCCGAATCTCAATTTGAACCCGTTTTCCGATTCCGATGGGCTTTAACGTGTAGGTGGTTGACTAACAAATGCAAAACTTCCTTATATTCAACGACATCCGTTGATATTTAATCACACAATTTTTCATGATTTCATTTCATGATCGACATCAGTTAATGATGATCAGAAGCACATTTTGGATACGAAATATAAATAGATTGATAAAAACTGTCATCCATAAATACCATATGATCGATGCCATCGTTACAACGCAAAGATACAGTAAGAACTCATGGGCAGCCTGCTAGCTGAAACAGTCATGACGAGTAGACCATTTGCAAATATAGGCTTTGATTAAGCTGGCCCAGTTGATATAAAACGGTGCAGTGCATCTAAGTACAAAAGGCTTCATTTATATTTTTGTCTGCCTTGCCACAAAGGCTTCACACATTGAACTAGTTAACGGCCTCAGTGCACGATCTTTCTTAGCTGCCTTCAAAAGATTTGTAGCGAGATGAGAAATATGTAAAATTATCTTTAGCGAATGCAGGCCAAACTTTAAACAAGAAAATGACGAGTAAAGAAGGAACGAAATATTTATCACACGGAAGTGGTCTGCCGAAGTTTCTGAAAAGCTAGTCTCTCAAAATATAACACTGCATTTAAACCCTCCCTTATCTCGACATTTTGGAGGTCTATGGGAAGCAGGCGTACAGTCTATAAAAAAATCGCTACTTCCCGACTAACGTTCGAAGAATATGGCTCCTTCTCGCAAAAATTGAAGTATGCCTCAATTCAATTTGTGTTCAGTAAGGTCTGATCCCGGTGATCAAAGTGTTTTGCCTCGCGACACTTTCTCTTTAGAGCCTCTTATTACCTGAAGGCGCATCAGTTGTCTTGACAGATGAAGAAACATACAACTCTTACATCAACAGTATTGGAAACAGTGGAGCACAAGATACTTCTACATTGTTCAATATCGCCCGAAATAGGTGTCTATGCCTAACATGAGGGAAGCAGATATTCATATCAAATTCAAGATCTATCAAGAACAGACCAAGCTAGAAGCAGTACGTCCCAAAAGTATTTGAAAAACAACGAAAATCAAAACACAGCACATTTAAAGTTAAATCGAAGCCGATTTTTAGTATACAAATAATCCGAATTAAATGTTTTTGAATTATTAACAAAAGTCCAAAAGAGTAGAAATACGAACCACCGCAACTTGTCATATTTCAACTTAGAGTGAGCAAGACTGTATTAGATTAATTTTAAAACTTTTTTCTAGCAGTATTGCTTAATTAAGTACATCTTCCGTATCACCAACAACATATAACATTTAGTGGTTTGGATATGGTCATTCCAATTTAAGTTGTAGTCTATAAGTACCCCTAAGTGTTTATAGTTTTGCACTGATTCAATTACAAAACAATCGGTAGAATACTGAAAGTTATTTAAATAATTAACTTTTTCCGCAGCTATGAATGTGTAAGCAAAACTTCTTACAATCATGTGCGTGGAAACAGACATTTAAATCATATAAAACATTACTAAATGTTTTAAAAGTCATAAAAGCCTTAAAGTTTCTAGGTCTTCCGAAATCTTTAAGATACATTCATGTCCTGTGTTACACTGGTATGTAAAGGATATGTCGTCTGCAAAGTCAGTCTACGTTCCATTAAGCTTCAGTTCAAAAAGGGAGTTTATATAAATTAGAAACAACAAGGGACCGAGAACTGAACCCTGCGGTACTCCAACTTTTAAAAAACGAGAATCACTACAATTTTCATTTATGTTAACATTTTGTTGTCTGCATTTTAGGTATGACATAAACCATTTTTTTTTTATTTTATTTATTTATTATTTCAAAAAGCCATTTTCACAGTAAGCTCAGAGCTTAACTGATTTTTGATCGTTCTAACTGATGATCCTTCCATTTTGAACACCACAGGTAAATTTAAGGAATTGACAAAATTTATTAACGAGCCATTTACCTTAATAAGGAGTATAGTATGTTAAATCTAAAGTTTTCTTAGATCAGTAGACAGTTGCATTTAACTGGATTCAGGGTCAAACCATTTATTACTGACTATTTTGAAATCAGTTTGAGGTGTTCATTTATTTTACAGACACAGTCTTCGATAAGGCCATGGGCACAACCTTTACAAACTTGTACGTCGTCAGCGTAGATATGCATCGAAGAATGCTTAATAACACCAGATTTTTCATTGATATACAGCATGAACAGAAGAGAGCCCAGAATTTGGCGACACCTTTCATCAGGGGAAGAAATTCCGATAAATTATTATCAACGACCATAGCCTGCGTTCTCCCAGAGAGGTAGAAAGATATCAATTTTATTGCTACTTGTCAGACGTTAAAGTACTGTTGTAATTTATGACACAGGACTGTGTGGACGACCGTATTGAAGGACTTTACAAATTTAAAAAACTTAGAACGTAATATGACCATAATCTAAGTTTGACCTTATATCATCTATGACCTTAAGCAAAGCAAAGCTATGCTTGACACGTCAACAAGTTGTTACGGATTAAAAGTTCACTCAGTTGTGTTTGCATTATTCCGACTGCATTGTATTTTACAGAGGAAAAGCTTTCAAGAACATCTCGACTGTCAACATTTACAAGACCAAGACCCGTATTTGTTGAGGGTGCAGCGCAATAGAAAGAGTTATCCGCTCTCATAAGTTCAGGCCAAGGAAGAGATAAAAATGTTCGGTTATGTTACAAAAAAAAACTACTTAAACTACTCTCCTAAAATCAGCATTATATAATTTTTTTAGTAGCAAGTTGTGATCCAACATGTCAAATGTTTTTTCAATAACACGCACGATATACCGTCACTTGTACAAGAATTTTTATTTCTTAAAGGTAATATGGTTCTGTAGATTTCATTTGAAAAAAAACGACTCAAAAACAAAACTATTTGATTGAATATTATCCTCAGTAGTGTACAAAGATATAGAGCAATTGCAGCCTGCAGCAGGTACAACAGACGGTGTAAGTTTTTTTCGAAATTTCACTAAATTAATCATTGAAGTTATTAGAAATGATACTTGAATCATTGTAGCTTATACTATCAATTTCAAAAAACTGTTTACTTTTACCCTGAATACCACCTTCCACGCTAATTAACCGTAAGCCAAGAAATATTTCCAAACGCGAAAACTTTTGAATGACCAGCAGTATGGTTTTTGTAGCAACAGATCCACTGGGGATTTGATGGCATGCCTCACCGAAAAGCAGTACCAAAGGGTGCATGAATCTGGCGAAAGCAAGATAGTAGCACTTGATATTTCTAAGAGTTTTTGACAAACTTTGGCATCAGGCTCTTTTGTCGAAAATGTGGATCGATGACTCTATTATTCAATAGATTAGAAATTACCTTCCTGAACGTTCAATTCAAGTTATCTTGGATGATTTCAAGTCTGATATTCATAAAATAAATGCTGGTGTATCGCAGGGCTCCGTTCTGTCTCCGATAATTATTTTAATTCTCAGATCTCTTGTCTGCTACTTCTAATCCAATATGTTTCTTTGCTGATGGCAGTACTTTCTGTACTTGATGGCAGTATGTTCGTTTCCGGACTCAAGTCCCTGCTCTTCGGCTGTAGAATGGAAACGGCAGTGTATGGTTAGCTCATAAATTTCCGATACTAACATCATAACCAATTTGGGAACTATCAACACAGTGGAAATAAATGCTTCCAAAACTCAATGCTGTCTGCTGCCATTAGAGCGAATTTTAAATTATCCATGAAGTTTCCTTTTTTTGTAATGATCCCGCGCGCGCACCAAAGTTATATGTATACCTTTTTACTGGCTTTTTTCCAGAGGGCGGGTGGTGTAGTAGTTTGAAACTCAGGTGTATTAGGTTTCGATATTTTTCCCAGAGGTGGTTGTCAAACTGGACGCGACGAGCCAGTGAATCCTCAACCAGTGGGTCTTAGTACGAGCTAGTTGTTAGTTCGTTACATTTAGCCTAGCCAGCAACCACTCCAACAGTGGTGTTATGCCTTCATAACTACATACAAATTCTATGAAAAGACTTTTTCAGAGAATTGCCTCGCACGGGATTCGAACCCGCAACCCTCTGTTTGAGGAGTCTATGTCTATTCATATACACCACGGCCACCCCAAATCGTCGGCCCGAAAAAACTGTCCATTCTTTGTATGTGTGCCAGTAACAACCTACGTTGGAATGACAACATATTCGATGTCACCAAAAATGCTTCGAAATGTCTATGTTTCCTCAAGCGGTGAAAAAAATATTTCACCCCCTCTGATCTTTTCAATATGTTTTGGGAAGAGTCGTAAATTGGGTATACCATCCGTAGCAAGGAATTTGTGTACATTGGGTAATGTTCAAACATGAAAACAATATCCTTTTTAACGAATGCACTCATGTGTGCGAGTTAATGAATATTCATTGTTCTGAATCAAAAAAAATTAGTTTTTTTCTTTTTGCTTCGCCGAAATGCGTACTGTTTATTTATATTCGTAAGGCAGATTAAAATATTCGAATGCGGTTGTTATCGTATTGTTGTTTATGTCGATAATGCAAACGCATCGGATTATTGTGTTGAAGTATGTTTTCCGTATTGCAAGATAATGAAGCATGTTATCGTTGTTTACGTGTTTTCGAATTACAAGTTACTGTTTTTGCTTGTTCAAACATGTTGCCGTTCTTTACGTTTTGAGTGAGAGATAACGAACATGTTGTCGTTTTTTATGTTTGTAGTGAGAGATAACGAAAAGATAGGCAGGTAGAGAACCTACGTTATTAACTCCCCTCCTTCTTAACTTCGCCCTTCCTCTGCTTCGTATATTTCGTTGATTCTTTGCCTTCTTGCTATTGCTCTTTTTTCTTTGTAGCATTCACAGAGTTTGGATGCGCCATGGATGAGTAATGCCATTATGCATAGCCCCAGGATGAGAAAAGTTAAGTATTGTATGGGATGTTCTTCGACTGGTATCGGAAAAGTTGATATTTTTTGGATGTTGCTGAACTTGTAATCGGCATATGATTCGATTATGCGCAGGACGTCTAGTTTTTCGTCATGTTGTTTGAGTATGGCATTTTTGAATTCTTGTTGATGGTTGAAATATTGTTTCCCATTAACAGTTGTGGAGTAGTTGAACTGTATTAATTAAGGTCCGTCTATTTTTACACTATTCCAGGTATGCTCGTAGTCTGTGATAATATTTCCGATTTCGAACATTTGGAGTCGTGCATTGTTCTCGTGTATAACTTCGCATTTGGCTGTCTTATTTTCTAATATATTATTGGGTATGTAATTTAATTCGTCCGGTTTTTTTTTTCAAAATTTGAACGTTTACTTAAGAAAAACATGTACAATAGTATTATTCAAAGTATTGCCCATCTGAAGCTATCTTTCTGGCAGCCAAGAATGAATCAAGCCAATTTTTGATATTCTGCTCTGATGTGAACCGTGAACCGGGCGTTCTGCATCGACCGGAACAAATGGTAGTCAGAAGGGGCAAGGTCTGGGCTATAAGGCGGGTGGGGTAAGACTTCCCATCCACTGTTTTCCAAATAGTTCTTAACCGGAATAGCAACGTTGGGCCGAGCGTTGTCATGATGGAAAATTATTGCCTCGTGTCTGGTCGCATATTCCGGGCGTTTTTCGGCTACTGCTCTCTTCAAACGG
This sequence comes from Volucella inanis, assembly GCA_907269105.1. Taxonomy (NCBI): domain Eukaryota; kingdom Metazoa; phylum Arthropoda; class Insecta; order Diptera; family Syrphidae; genus Volucella; species Volucella inanis. Next base: position 118,758,705 of record OU026153.1, on the reverse strand, counting down.
ATTAATTGTGTTAGGTAGCGTTGCTTTCCAACGCATGTTCCAATGGAATAATAACAATGAAAAGCTAAGCCATCTCTTAGCAAACCGCACGAATTAAGTTATATACCCAATACCTTTTGTTTTTTGTTGTAGTGCATATGTATTGTATTTGTTAACTCTTTTATTTGAATAATAATAAAACTAAACTAAACTAAGATTAATTCTGTCTTGATTTCAATTAAGTCCTCGTAATCGGCTGTACCTGTTATAAACTTAAGAGCTGATCCTATAGAATTAAGTGATTGTCTAGTTCTAAAGATGTTTGGGAGTATTTGTGATTTAAGCATTTCTATTTTGTTTATTAATATTTGGTCTGTTGAATATTTATATGCGAATTTCGCTGTTTTTTCATAAGGTGCTAGAATTTTGGAAAAGTTTGCTATATATTTGAGAAATGTAGTGTCCCGAAAAACGTATACAGGATCTGTTTCTATTGTTACATATTTTCGGTTTCTTAGATCGGTTAGATTTTTGCAGAAGGCGGTAGAGATATAAAATAAAATTATCGTTCTTTGCATGCTTGCACTCGTATATTATCCTTATGTATAATTGTACCGTGGTTTTTAAGTATAGTGTAACCCCTATCTTCGTTTACAATGTGTTTGGCGTATTTCGGTACGATTTTGTTCCGACGGTGTGTTTTGGAGTAAACAATGTCTCCTGTTTTGTATGCACTTGTGTTTTTTATTATTGTATAAAAGTACCTTATTTTGTTTTTTTCTAGTTTTTGTTTGCTGTCAGGATACCCTCATCCATTAAAAACACGTCCTCAGGTTTTTCTCCTGTCACTGAATGGATAGTTTTATTGTATTGTCGTACCGCGTTGAAAATTTCCTCTCCTGGTGAAGAATTATTTTCTTGTGTTAGGGCTCTAGTGAGTTCTCTAGAGCGCTGTGTGTATGCTCGACTTGACCGTTGTTTACCGAATAGAATGTTGATGTTACTATATGTACAATTTGTAGTTTTTCATATACTTGTTTGCTGCATAGGCTTATGAATGCTAATTCGTTATCGGTCAGTATGAATTTTGCGTTGGGGTAAATTTGTGATAAGATTTCGTCAATGTATTTATGTACACACATTCTTTTTACTCGGGATTTCGCGTATGTAACAATATTTAGAGTATTTATCAGTTGTGCTAATATATGCTTCCATTCATGTGAAATAAATCTAAATGAATATGTTAGCCCACATGATTTGGTATAGGTGTGGCACCGATTGGTTGTTTATTTGGCCTGCGTTCGTATTTATTTTTTAGGTAGATTTCACGGTCTTGTGCTTCCTTTTTACACATTTTGGCGTATAGTTGGCCAAAAATATGTAGTAAGTATTTCTTGAGCGTTATTTTTATAATTCCTATGTGCTTGTTTGTGTGTATGCATTACTATTTCCTTTTGCCTATCTATATTTTTTACGTCTTCTGTAATTTTTTGTGCTAAAACAATTGGTACATTTGGAAACATTGAAATAATGTCTTTTTCGATGTGGAATAAAGTTTCTTCATCAATTTTTATTGCGTTCGTTACCTTTGGACTTATTATTCGTGTTAATCTTTCTAATAGTTCTTCTTTAGTTGAACAGAAAAGAGTGTGTCGTGCATATGAAAAAATTTGTTTTGTGAAGAAATTTCTACTGAGTTGTTTGAACTATAGTTTATAACTATTTGATTTCTTAATGTATTTAACGATTGCTTTATGCGTTTTATTTTATCGATTGGTAAACTGTGAGCTAGTCTTGTTAATCTGTTAACGCGACAGTGCATCAGCGACCACATTTTGGTGTCCTGGTTTATATACTAATTTAGCGCCGTATTCTTTGATGAAGTTTTTCCATCGTTTTAATTTTGTGTTCGGGTTTTTGTCAGAAATTGGAAAGATGAGAGACTGATGATTGTTAGGTCTGCTATACCCTACAGGTAAGTTCTTAGTTTTTCGTGCCTTAGTTTTGTTCAGTTTTTTAAGGGTCCGAGATATAAATGAAATAAATTTCTTATTCTGAGAGAGCACAGCTCCTATTGCAAAGTTACTTGCGTCCGTTGTTTATTCAAAAAGTTTGTTGAAGTCGGGTTTGAATAATTCGACGTGTGCTTGTAACGCATTTTTTATTTCAGTTGAAGCCTCGAGTGCTGGATTATCTAGATTAATTAATATTTTTGCGCTTTGATTTTTATTTATACTACCGTTATCTCCGCTTAAAAATGTAGTGACGGGTTTTACTATGAGGATCTACAGTTATTTTATTTTATTTAATTATATGTCCGAGGTATTCTACTGAATCCTGAAAAAAATGTGATTTATAGTTTGAAGTTTTCATATTTGCATCGTGGAGTGCACTTACTATTGTACGTATGTGTTCCATATGTTCTTCGGGTGAGGAGGAATATGAGAGTACATCGTCAATATAAACGTACGAGGGTTTGCCAATATATGAACATAGGATATCTAAGCATCGTTGAAATATAGAAGGTGCCTTCTTTAGGCCGAATAGCATTCTAAGGAATTCATATAATGCGGTTTTTTCCCTATCTGATTCTTTGATTAAGATTTGGTTAAAACTTGACTCTAAGTCTAATGTTGTAAAAACTTTTTCTTTACCTAGGTTTTGAATAGTCATTGCAACGTCTGGCATAGGGTATCTATCAGTGACAGCCAAGCATCTGAAAATCTACTACCATGCGTCTTTTAGGTTTTCCTTCATTATCGGTTCCTTTTTTTGCGACGGTCCAGATTGAAGAGTTGTATGGGCTTTTACTAGGTTGTATAATCGAATTGTCATTACTTACAAATTCGTTATCAGCGATTGGATACGGGTATTGCTTCACCCAAATAGGAACTTCGGATTTTATCCTAATTGTACCTTGCATTGTAGTTGTGAACGATAGGACTTTGTTTGTATCATTAATTATTCGCATAATATTTTCAATATCACTTTTATATTTTTCATTATTAACTGCATTATTAACATTTTGTTCGCTACTCTCATTTGTTTTATATTTATATGTAAGTTTATATTCAAAATGTTTAATTTCTGCTTTTATTACTCTAAGACCGTGTTCTCCTCAAAGCAAATCGAACTCCTCTAAAGCATCGGTTTCAAAAAATGCTAAATTATGGTTACATATTGTAATGATTTTTTTGGCTTTGGTGAAAGAGTAACCATGAATTGTTTTGATTTTTGCTAGCCTTATAGATATAGATATTCCTAATTTACACTTTGAGCTAATATATGTGATTACTTGTCTATTAAAATATTAACGCATGTACCTGTTTCTTAGCAGCGTCTTTGTATGCAAAGCAATCCCCTTATTCTCCTTAAAAAAACACTTCCCGTTTTGTAGGTATCATCGGCGTGTGAAGTGAGTGGTTGTAGGGTTTGGCTTATTCGTTGAGTCTTACTTGGGCTATAGTTTTTTGATGACGGTACTGGTACGGTATGCTGGTTTTCTCTGAACGGATTGTGGCGCTGCTGTGTTTGTTGAAAGTGTTGCGTAGGTCATACATATTGACGAGAATTGTCCACTTCCATTGGTTATGGTGGTGGATGATGATTATGTACGTTTGGGTTGTACCTTCTGTCGTCCCCATATCTTTGTGGTGGTTGATGGTTATATTCGACACGTATATTTGGGTTGTATCTCCTGTTATCCTTGTTGGTTTGTGACGGAGGATTTCGTCGTTGATTGTACCTTATTTGTGGTGATACTTGGGCATCAAACTGCACATTTATGTTGTCGTGCCCATTATATGGTTGTGGCATTTGCATATGCAGTTTCGAGGTCTTTTGGGTGGTGGCTATATAGTGTACCGCTCGTATATTTGCTGTTGAGTCCTGTGATTAAATTGCTGTCTACTTCCTGGTTTGCGTAGCTTGCCATTGTTTCAGATCCCTGATCACCTTACATTTCTATTTTGGTTAATGCCAAATTTAAGGCTTTGCCGACTTCACTGTGGAATTTTGACAGTATTCGTCTTTCTTGCGTTACATTTTTCATCTCCTCTAGAAGTATAGGGTTTTCCAATAGGGACTTGACAATTTTGAATTTAATTTGTGAACGCACTCTTTCACTAATCATAAAACTGTCACTGTCAATTTATTTAGTAAACTTAACATTTATCAAGGTAAAGTACACTAATAAGCAACGTCTGCAAATTATTAAAATTTTCTACAGATATTCGAAGTCGGTGACTGCAACTTTAAGAGCGTTAACTCCAATTTTAGGTCATTATTCTCGCCCTAGTAGACAGGCAATAACAAGTTAAAAGCAAAAATTTGAGTCTACATATTCGTTGTGGGATATTGCCGTGTCAGTGAGACAACGGGTTGATCGAAGTGTCGAAAATATCGCTGCCGTTCAGACGTCCGTAGCAAACGATCCAAATCAGTCAATTCCACGGCATTCTCAAGAATTGGGCATCGCTCAGACCACATTATGCGTATTTTGCGTAAAGATCTTGATTTACACTCATACAAAATCAAGCTGACTCAAGAACTGAAGCCGATGGACCATTTGAAATGACGTATGTTCTCCGATTGGGTTCTGGAGAAGAAGCGCCAAGATGATGAATTTCATCGCAAAATCATCTTAAGTGACGAAGCTCATTTTTGGCTCAATGGGTTCGTCAATAAGCAAAATATGCGTTATTGGTCGGGTGAAAACCCACATGTTTTTCATGAATTACCATTTCATCCACAAAAAATAACTGTTTGGTGCGTCCGTCACGTTACTGTGAATGGTCACCGATTATTTTTGGCCCAAATACCGAAAATGGTGCCACAAGCTACACAGCACACGCTACAATCGATTTATTGAAGAGTAAGTATGGTGAGCGTGTTATCTCAAGACATGGGCCGCCTCATTCGTGCGATTTAACGCCGCTTGACTATTTTCTGTGGGGATACGTTAAGTTATTGGTTTATGCCAACACTCCGACGACGTTGGAAGAGCTCAAAGCCAACATTGAACGCGAAATAGTGGCCGTTTCGGCCGAAAATTGGGTCCAACGAATCGACCGCTGCGAACGTGCCCGCGGTGGCCATATGAAAAAAGTCGAGTTCCATTCATAAATGTTTTGATTCAAGCCAATAATAAAGTTTTTGAAATATCTCAAATGGTTTGCCTTTTACTTAAAAAAAAAGTTGTCAAGTCGTTATAAGAAAACCCTATACAATTGCATAGAAATTTAGCTTCGTATTATGGTTGATTAGTATATATAAAATTGTGAATGCTATATAATAATTCGGATCGTTAAAGAATTGTTTGTTGTTCTCAATGAATGTCCATGCCCTTTTCCTCCAGGATCTTCAGGCTTAGAATGTTTTGAGGTTTATTTGGTTGGCATCAGTGATATTGGGTGTAAAGTCTTCATGTTGTTCCACTGTTGTTATAGTTTGGAAAGATCGTTGTACGTCTAAAATGTTGACCTTTGTTTGAGTGTTCTCCAGAGTTTGTGTGAGAATCTCAATTTGTGCTTTTATGCTGCAATGTCTTCCATTGTGTATTCTTTTTTTCCTATTGGTCGTAAGTAGTTAAATAGGTTTCGTCTTCTGTTGCGTGAATCCAGTGTGGAAAAAATCTTTCACTTTTTTTGACACTTTTTCCACTTAAAAATTGCTGTCCGCTGTTTCAGGATCTGCTTTTTTCTCGAAGTATTTGTTTTTTATGGTATTTAATTTTCACTTTTTTCAACCATTTAATGCTGGCACTTATTTATACTTACTAGAATGTGGTTGTTATCGTATTGTTGTTTATGTCAATAATGTAAACGCATCGGATTATTGTGTTGCAGTATGTTTTCCGTACTGCAAGATAATCAAGCATGTTATCGTTGTTTACGTGTTTTCGAATAACAAGTTACTGTTTTTGCTTGTTGAAACATGTCGTTGTTTACGTTTGCAGTAAGAGAACAGTGTGTAGTTGTTTACGTTTGTAGTGAGAAATAACGAAGCGTAGGCGAACCTACGTTATTAACTCGCTCTCGAATAATGTTTTTATAGATATCAATTTTACGACCGCACTTATCTCTTAGTATATATGTGCGCTCTCGTCTTATCATACATTTAATTTATGACCCCTCGGCGCCCTATTACCAAAAGGATATGTGTGCTTATCTATAGTTAAAGACTAGCAAGAATCTAGTATGTAATTTAAGGTAAGAAATATTGTATATAAATAAGAATAAACAGATAAATAGGCGCAGAGTTTCAGAAGCCCTTAATATCGTCGTTTCCTTTTACACATATACGTAAGAATTACTTTTAGGATAACACTAGAACGAAATGTGGTTGATCTCACATAACGCGCTGAAATTCAACTTCATTATATTTCAATCGGTGACTATGTTATTAACAAAACTATATACATATAGTTCTTCTATAAAAGGATGTTTTTGGTTAATAGAATGAAGAAGTATTCATACTCGTATATTTGCTTGAAATATTGAATAAGAAAGGCTAACTAAATCCTGGAAAAAATAGGTTGTCCTCTTATGGATAGGTATCTATATGCGGCTAATTGATATAAATGGTACTTAATTAAATTCCGTAGGATATAAATTGTATAAAAGGTTATAATAACGTGTAGAACTTGGATATCAAGAGCAGATTAATAAACATATCTTAGACAATTGATTTTACTTTTATTTAAAAACAAAAAAAAAAAAAAAAAACAATTTTTAATTTATTGTTTTAATAATCCAAATAGAAATACATGGAGGTCATAAATACAAATTAATTTTAGGTAGTCCCACAATTTTCGTATTATTTCGTTTTAGTTCTTTTATATTATATCATTTCTTAACACAAGAATAAATACGATTTACAAAATGAACAGTCTCTCATAAATATATGTAAAAGCAGTCTAAAAATAAAACATTTTCCCTCAAAATCAGAGCATAAAATACTTAGGAGAAAATTTTCCATCAAATGTAGTGGGGCAAAACAGTTTAAAGTGAACTATTGATAAAGTAGGTTTATTTATTTTATATATTTAACGCCTTTGCATTACATTAAATATGTATTAAAACTGAATATACATGGAAAAATATAATTTTTTTTTTTCACAAAATAGTATCATTTTAAGTTTAAATGGACATATTAAACTTACACTCATGCATACAATATACTCGCGCATACATATTTACGCATTTTATTAATCACTCTAAATCTTTATATTTTATCGATAATAAAAAAAGCACTCTTTTAATATCGTAATAGATAGTTGTACATTTATATCTGCCTTATGTCATATATTTTCTTAATAAGCCTTGCATTTTTTTCAGATTCTTGGTACAATGTCTCAAAACCAAAAAGATTTATGCTCAAATCCCGAAATATCTGAGCATTCCGATTCCAATATTGAGGAAGAAAATGAATCTTCTAGAGTAGAACAGAACAGAGAAACTCCAATTGTGGATAAAAATATTAAAGTAAGTGGAAGTTGAAAAACAATTAACAATAAAACTTTGCACTTATGTATATTTTAAGTCATGTTATAAATGGAAAAGAAATTAATTAATTGTTGTAAGGAAATACTTTACTTTTAACGACATAACATATTGTACATATATTATTATAGCCAATATATAAATAAAACAACTTGCAAAAGTGTCTATAGAAGCAAAGTTTTTGGAAAAATCGTATTTGACTTCCCACCAGGGTATTTAAAAGAATGCTGGATATTTTCTAAACAATATCATTTACAATGGATGAATGTTGTTACTTCGTTTGAAAATCACATATCTTCATATTCATAATAAAATAATATTCGTTTGATCTCGACTTTAAATCTGGTTACAAGTGCGAAAACAAGCTAATTAGCTACACATCAACTTAATACAGATTGTTTTTGTATGTGAAATATATAGTATGTAATTTAGGTTTAGATAAGAAAATATATTGGTTAAATATATTTGATAATATGTAAAATTATGCTTTGATATCAACCTGAGTAACAAGAAGGATTGAACGAGGGTAAGATCAGGTCGATTAGTTTAATTTGATGGTTATTTCAAATTGGAAAAATATCGTTCAAATAAGCTATATTACCATACTCCTTATTCCTGGCCTTCATTAATATACTTTTGAGACTACAGATAGCAATCAAATGTGGCTCAAAAAAGTCCACTTATCTCCGAAGGATTTGTATTACAAAAAATAAAAAGCATTTTTATCTAAATATTGTTGTAAGGCGAGTAACTTTGTTTAAAAGAAATCGCTGATAAACAGGGTTTTCAGGCAAGTACAGAGACTTAAAGCATTACTTGAACTAGGAACTAGAAGTATCCATGCATTTTGTCATATCCATCTTAGATGAGACTCTGAGAATCATATGAATAACTTTCCGATACCTTTCGATAGCGGCATCGAAAATACGCACATTTATGTGTATGAAAATACCATATTATCTGTAGGTAACAACACGAAAGAAAAATCGTAATACTAAGTCACAAAATACTACAATAAGTTCTAAATTTTGCAACTCAATAACCAAACTCTTAATACTATCATTTTTTTACAATTCTCAGTTGTTAACATATTTTGATCTAGAGAACAATTTTTAAATGTGCGATTCAATAGCATTATTACTATATAGTTTCGTACTTTTCACGCTCGAATTTTGAACATTTTGAGGCCAAAATTTGCTTACACCATTTCAAAAATGAGAACTAAATAATTATGAATTATATTCATTAAAATATTTTTAAATTGTAACGACTTTATTTAAATTGCTTTTATATTTTTAATTTAAAAATCCTCTTTTGAAGGAAGAACGTTTTCTTTATTTCTCCATTTTTTTTTATAATAGTGCCCGATTAGGAGGTTGCCCGAAGTTTGTTGCTTTTCTATGAGAAATCTAATTGCCGCAGCCGAATATTTTCGGCTTCTATTTACCCCTCGTATGCTAATCGCGTTATTGGACAATTTTTTATATCATTTACAATAAATATTTCTATGAACGAAATAAGGCACCGTGAATTTTGGAATAAGATTGATATTAGAACGGATAATTTTATCGGCATTTCTTATAAATACACAATCACCTACTACATACCATATATAAGCGCGCGTTGATTATGTTCCTTGAAATAATGATAATTATATTCTTGGACCTTACCAATTTCTTTAGCTACAATTTTCCTAACCTCTTTGAGATTTCTCTCGGGAAGAGAAGGGCTAATTCTTTTCGAGAAACTCCATTAACTGGTCTCCTACGACGTCTATTCCATTTAACGCGTTCTCGACCGACGACAACGTTTGTACCACACTTGCGTGCCGCAAGGACTGACTAAATTTCCCAACTATTCACCTTTGTACCTGGATCTCTGACTCTTTCTACCTGCCAATGGTCATGTGGCGAATGTACGGCGACTTTTACGTGCGTAATATTTCGATTTGAAGAAAGGAGCTAAACCTCTGCCTGTTATTATTCTTAATACTCAAAATATCTACAAAGTGAAGCGCATAAACATCTAATACTCGTAGAAACGAATGGATATTACTTAACGAACTCCGTGAAGACGTCATCAATCAAATGTATGTATATGTCTTAACTACGACATTATGAAAGCGAGGAGTCCGAAATGGTTCAGGTTAATAATATAAATTGGACAGGTTTCTTAGGTATGTTAAAAATATCACACTCAGGTGAGTGCACGGAGGAATACCACGTTATGCCATTTATGTTTTTATTATGAATCTATTTTCCTACTCTTGCGTGTTCAGAAACCAATAGCACATATGAATCTGATTGTAATACTTCGATATACTCACTCAGATTTCCAATCTTCTCACACGTGACAAATAAGATTGACCTCAAACCTGGACTTTGTGAAAGCCAATCTTAAAATCGAGAAGGGTATATAACTTTTTGCCAATGAGGAAGGGTAGTTATCCCTCATGGTGTGCTTTTAAAAATAGCTGAAGCATACGGAGAATCACCATGTATCACCATGAATTACATTTTTGTAGTGATCAAAACTGTAGTGATAAGTGTTTTTTTGATAGATGAATTTAAGTATTTAGGGTTCATCCTAGACACTAAGTTACTGATAAAAGAAGTGCATTTCATTTCATTGGATTTCAGAGTAAATTCTTATTAGCACCTAAAACATTAATTGGTTCTGAAGAAACAGTGGTCAGTGTTATTCATTCTAAGCTTTTGTCAGTGTCGTGGCATTTGATTGGTAAGTCGGAAAAAAATATGCCCTGTAAACGCTTTCTGAAGTTATATTGTGTATTGCAAATCGCATATACGATAAGTAAAGTAATTCAAGCCATTTTTCTATACTTCAAGTCATTAAATGTTAAATTTACAATGAACCTGAAGTACAATAAAAGTGGCTTCAAAAGAAAGAAAATTGATGGAAAAATTAGGAACTTCACAAATGACGTTTTTTTTTAATAAATAAATAAAAAAATAGATACATAAATAAAAAATTAAATGAAAAAAAACACTACGAATTATATTTATAAGTAAGGTATATAAAAATAGATTTTAAAAATAATTATTTTACAAAGTTAAAAATAGAAAACATTAATGATAAGTAGGAATTAAAATCTCTAAGGACAGTAAAAGTTGGTAAAATTTGTGAAAAGTTTTGTTTTTGATTTTTTTTATTTGTACTCTAAGTCCATTCTTCGATCTTTTTTAACGAATTCTGCAAGAACGTTAACGTTTTCAACTTAAGAGTTTCTTTAGTATGTATGTATTCTTTTCAGAGTGGAAAAAGATATCTACACGGAGGCAAAAGTCATCGGTAATGTTAAAAATAGTGCACTTAATTTTAAAATGCTTCACGCAATATTTCACTTCTCAAATGTTTATACAGTGATAAAATGTAGTATAGAGAACTTTTAGTTCATTTTTTAAAGCTGTAAAATCGAAAATTCCAGGAAAAAAATTAATTGGAGAAGATATTTTATCATGTGGGCTTTATAGCGCAAAATGACTGTATTTTGATTTATTGAGTAAATCCATAAAAAAAAGTAGATCCGTGAAAGATTTATATCATGTCTTAAGTAAGAATATAATATTATTCTTTATTTCTACAAAAAGGCGCTTATAGTGAGTCTTGAAATCAATATCGGGTAATCGGCGTTTTCGTGGAGGTTTAGAACAATCGTTTATGCTTTCAAAAATGGAATTAAATTTGTATAAAAACTCAGTACAAAGCCAAGACTCAAAACACTCGATTTCTCGCTTAGCAACTTTAACACCCGTTTGTTTATTTTGTATTAAATTAAACGATACATCCATTTTAGCAAAAATCTCGGAAACTGTATTCAGTAGAAAACAAAAATCATTTTCTTCTAATCTAAACAATAACCTTTCGGCCATTGAAAGTGCGTCATTATCCCATTCTTTTGGATTGTCTAATATTTGGTTAAAAGTTTCAATAATATCTAATCTACAGTTCAAAATAACATTAATTATTCGTGAATGGTAATGCCAACGAGTTTCTGATACTCCCGGCATGCGTCGGTTTGCTATTTTTTTTTTTTTTTTTAAATATTCGAACGTTTAGTTGATTTATTAAAAAAGCCAACTACAGTGTCTATATGGACAAAAAAAAAAAAAACATTTAACTCAGGTATATTTTATAGTGATCGGAATAACACCAAATTTAAAACATGTGCGTAGCAAGGAATAAAATTTGCCATTGGACATGCATCGAGGACTTTTTTTCAACGCCACCCACTTCCCCGGACATAACCGCGGCACCATCGTAAGATAGCCCAATTACCTTTTCCTTGCAACCGTATACATCAAGTATATTAAAAATGTCTTTTGAGAGCTCATCTGCATTTCGACTCTCACTCATATCAAAAAAACTAGGAAACCTTTCCTCTGTTCCTTCCTCCGATAAGTAACGCAGTACGGCCCTTAGTTGTTCCCTATGGCTTACGTCTGGTGTTTCATCGAATATAATGTACACAAAACGCGTTTCACTAATTTCTGCTTTGATTTTATCTTTAATCACTGCAGCGATACTATGTATCAAATTTTCAATGTGACCCCAAAATTCTTGTTCCTGTTTGCCTAAAAGAACTACTGTATCTATAAAACGTTCAATTAACTTACAATTTCTATCAACTTTCTTGTTATGAGCTACAAAGGATTTACGTAAGGACGTTTGATGCGATTAGTGCCGAATTCGTAGGAAAACAAAGCATTTTGTTAAGCTTTTCAGGCTTCGCATTGAAATGCGAAAAAAACTATCCTTGCTTTACTCCATCTACTTCCATAGAAGGAGTAGTGCGTCCTATCTCTATAACTTTTTTTTAAGATAATTTAACTTACAAAAATCATTTTCTTCCTCCAAAAGCAAATCTACCAATCAACGATTTACAGTTAATAATGACATTTATTTTTTATTCCATAACAATAATTACACTCAGAATTACTCTAAGTTATGCATCGCAATCTGCTTCATAACAGAAATAATCTAATATTGCGTTTTCGTTTGGGCTTTTCTCTGTGCTCCGGTGAAGAAAAGTGATGTATACCATTTCCCCCCATTTTTTCAGAAGAAAAATTTTTTTTAAGAATCAAAATTTCTCTCCTGCATTTTACGTCAAAATATATAAACGTCGAATATTATTGTGTGCCAAATTAGCAATTAGTGCAATCGGCTGATTTTGGGCAATTTGTTATCTTTAAGTGTTTAAATTAACTCGCAAGCAAATATATTTGAAATTTAAAAGAAAATAATTATTCCGATAAAGTTTTTAGTGTTAATTTTGAAATAAAATCGGAGTACACAAAAAGAGAGCTTCTGACTGCCCAAACGAAAACGCCATAAGAGATACATACAAAATTCACCAAATAAGTCGAAGAAAAGCGTGTGTTAAACACAGTGAACGATAAAGGGAAAACAAGGAAAGAAAATCAATTTGTTCTAACCAGCTAGATATTTTATAACCCGACATTTTTTGAGTTTCTATGCTTGTAATGTGGGAGAATAGGCGTGCAATGATGTATGTATGAGTGTGCGTAGAGCAGTAGAACGATATGAAAGTGGATGACTAGCAGGTTGTGGGCTTGTGGGTTGGTAGAATTCGTTGCTTACCTGTGCGGGTGTAGGAAACACACAAATATTGTGACTATATACACATATTAAGATTTATATTCCTTTTTGTATTGATACATTGTTGAAAAAGAGAGTTTTAAAAGGTAACTCGGTGTGAGTCGAGTTATATGGTCGCCTAGCCACTGATATACACACCATGAAAAAACATAGCAAATTCATATTATTTTCCAAAAATACAGTTAGCAATGAGTTTAAGAACTTTTCTATCCGTTTAGTTTTGAGTAGTAGTTAAATGTATTTTTTAGAGGTCATAGAAATGAAAATACTCAAAACGCCGTTATCCCGAAAAAGGCGAATATGTGCGGATCCTTCGTCACTTTTTGTAAGAAAATTATCGTTTCGTTCTTCTGAGAACCAAATATATATTATTAATTGAAAATGAGTAAAGAAAATGGGAAGAGAAACTACCATCGCGGAGGCCCCTTTTTCTTAGGGCAGTAGGCAAGTACCATACGATGGCGGTCCCAGAAAAAAATTTGGAAAAAAATTTATTTATTTTTGAAAATAATCGCCGTTGAGCTCTATACACCTTTCCCAGCGATGCTCAAAAAGTTCGATACCCTTTTTATAATAAGAACTGCCTTGCTTCTCAAAATAGCCATTAACTGCCGACATCACTTCTTTATAATTGGAAAATCTTTAACCACTGAGCCATTTTTTCAAGTTTGTGAACAGAAAATAATCCGAGGGGGGCTAAATCTGGCGAATAGGGTGCAAGAGGTAGAAATTCAAAATTCAGGTTATTAATCTTGGCCATCGCATTCACGACATTTTTTTTGCTCGAGTGTAAGCAAACACGGCACCCATCTTGCACACAGTTTTCTCATGTCCAAATTTTCAAATAATATGCGATGTACCGTACTTTTTGAAATGCCTACAATGTCTGCTAGCTCGCGCTCTTTCAGTCGATGATCATATAGTACCGCTTTGTGGATTTTCTTTACCATTTCTGGAATCGTCTCCTCATTTGGTTGACCACTGCGATGCTCGTCTTGGCAGCTCGTACGGTCTCGTATCACATAACGATGACCAATTTTCTCCATTTTCACAAATTCACTGACAACGTTCACTATTCATGGCTGCCAAACAAATATGTTACTAAACAACGTGGCGCTTTTAAACTTAAAACATATGCTTTGTAGACTGCGTGCTTTCCAATACAGTGATATTTTCGAACAACTACCGCCATGTCAGGCCGGGTACTTCTGGGACCACCTGTAATTGTCATTCATTAAGTTCAGACGTGCTTAAATCTCGTTCCGCTTATTTATTTTCATTAAATTTGTTCCTGCCTAACTTGCAATAATTTGCACAAGCTATTTCTCGATCATTACCTTTGTTGTTTATTGAGTAAAAGTGACTAATAACCCAATTCTCATTCACCGCCCTTTGTGTACATTTTCAACTATTTTGCTGACTCGATTTGTTTATTGAGTAAAAGTGCCTAATAATATTAAAGTTAACCCAATTCTCATTCACCGCCTTTTGCGGAAATTTTCAACTGACCTACCCTAACTTCATCGTTATCATGTCTGAATTATGTGGAAGTGCAAATTGCTCCTTAACAAATGATCCAAATACTGTTATGGTTATCTGCAGTGGTCTTTATTGCAAGTCGTTCCACGCCCTATGCATTAGCTTGAGTAAGAGATCCATCGCGTATTTAAGGGACTTTAAAAACAACTTATTGTTCTATTGTGATGAGTGCAAGGACATAACCCCGTCCCACATCTTACTTGCTATTATTGACAGTGATTCGGTCAACAATTTTGCGGCGGAAAACAACCATGCATTGAAATCGATTCAAAATCAATTCACCAAATATGATGACATTTTAAAAACAGTTGAAGACTTATCAATTTCCCTCGAACAATCTGCAAGCTATAATAAGAGTCGATTTACAAACATATCTATGCAGTTGGCTCAAAATAGTGATTTAATTAAACGAAACGATAAACACGAAATTAGTGAAGATTTAAAAAATTGTATATCCCATAGTGTTAAGTCCATAATTAATTCGTACATCCCCACAATAACAAACTCTTTAAGTTCTCTACGGTCTTTCCTCGATTTTCATCTCCAAAGTACGTCCCGAAGCAGCGTTCCCTCTCCGCCAAATAATGATCACCGAATCACGCGCGCTTTTAAACAAAATTCCTGATCACATCCGGATAGCTCCAGTAAAATCGACGATATACTGGTGCAATCTCAGGCTCTACTGACTGCATCATACAACACCCCGATTCTGACTGAGATGCTTGAATCGGTAATAATGGAACCACCAATAACTCCTGGGTCATCACCTCCTCCACCTTAACCCGCTCAAGAAATTGATCCAAATACACCAACTCTTGAACCCACAATCTCACGATTAGGCACCTTATGGGCACTTTACGTGTGGAACAAGAGAATCAAAAAGTTGAACAGTTCCAACAAAGCCGAATTGGTTGCATTTTTAATAAGAGGTACACATCTCGATCGAGCCAGGCTAACTAGTCTCTTCAAATCTAAATTTAAAATTGATGTCATCAACTGCCGTAAAATCTCCACCAACACCCTCAAAGTAAGCATCCCTTTAAAATATGAATGGATGTTCATCAACCCTGCTTCCAACGTCATCAATCTGGGTGGAATAACCATGGAAAGATTAAAACCAAATAGAGGAAACAACAAACATCGTAAGGATGCTAACTTTAAGTCCAGTAATTTAAATCACACTAAACCTAGAAAACAGCAGTCTAACCTTTTACCGAAGCCCAACTCTCACAAAAAAAAATCCAAAGCCTAACAAACAAGCTTCTGATCCAAACTGGAGTTTTAAAGTTGGGACATTCCTTTTTTTCACTCCTTCTTCACTTCATACTGCTACTCACGTATACACAAAACGTTCTTCCACACCGTCTAACCCAATTCCCATCTTCTTAGTTAGAGTCCCACCCTAATACCACACCACCTTCTTTCTTAGATCCCATACTTCCTCCAAAGGCAAAGTTAACCAAGCACCTTATCGATTCAGGGGAAGATGGACGGTATGTTCTCTCTAGACTACGTGACCGCAGACTATACGATAATGTTCGTTTATATCTCGCATACCTACATAATAAGCCAGACTTTGTCTGTATAGATAGTATAGATAGTATAGAATGGTTTCCATTCTGCAAGAAGGCCTTCCCACTAATCACAATGATCTGCGGCAACTTTTTATACGTTTTCATGAGCAATTAGATATGACTCCTGATGACCTGGCTAATCATATCTCTTCTATTGCGTCTCACATAAGTTCCAAACGCATACTACTTCTCTAGCGAACACGGTGTAGTTTCAAAAACTACCATCGCTCCTAGCCCACCACTCAATTCTCTGTCGAAGCCTCCCAAATATCTGTCACTGTAGTATCTAAATGTGAGAGGACTACGAGCTAAGATTTCTGCTATATATCTTAATTCGCAGATTCTGCCCTACGACATTTTTGCACTCACAGAAACCAATCCCACCCCTAATATTAAGAATAATGAATTATTTTCCCAAGACTTTGATTTACACCGTGATGACGGACTAGATAAAGAGGAAAATTAATATGGCCGTGGGGTACTTCTAGCTATACACTCTCGTCTCGAGTCTAAACCCTTTAAAAAATCGTTCACTGCATTCTTTGAATTTGTTTGCACTAGTTCCTATTTGCAAGCGCAACCTATATATTTGCTGCTACTATATTCGCCCTCTTAACCAATTCAAGGTCACCAGCTAGCTGTTGAATCAATTAACAGCATTTTTAATGCTGCTGAACCAAACGACGTAGTTATTTTTTTAGGTGATTTCAATCTACCTAAGCTTGTATGGGCTCAGACTGATCAGTCCTACTTTACTGCAACAAATTCCACCTCTGATAAAGAAAATCTTTTCATCGACTGCCTAACTGACTCTGGTCTGTATCAATTAAGTGGTATCACTAATAACGTTGGCAGACAACTCGACTTAGTCTTCGCCACTGATACAGATAACTGCATCGTCTTGGAAAGCAGACATCTTATTTCTAAGTTGGATAGTTACCACCCTCCCCTTTCTCTTACATTGGCGTATGACAATGGTCTTAATCGCGTTTTTTATGAGTATTCTTAGAGTTTTAATTTTCATAGGGCTTACTTCGGCAAACTGAATAACCTCCTCAGTATGGCCAATTTTGACTTTCTTTACGATAATCCCAACCTCACCTTTAACGATGTTCTTGCATCCTTTTACACCGAAATTTTCAAATGTCTCTCCCAATCTGTACCTTTTTTACCTAAAAAGAATCCCTCATTATCACCACCCTGGTATAATAAAGAGCTGCGAGCTCTTCGTAATAAGAGAAATAAGCTGGCGTTCTTACTTAATATCGCGATCCGACATCGATTTCTACTACTACCAGTCTGCCCAAATAAATTTCTCTGTACTTTGTCAAAATATATGACAACTATTTAAACCAAATGGACCGCACACTCATTTCGAACCCCAAGCGATTCTTTCAGTTTATCAAAACTAAAAGTAAATCGGATAATTATCCATCATATCTGAGTTTTCTAGATAAGTCCTCGGGCGATTCCCAAATTATGACAAATCTCTTCGCAATTTTTTTTTCGCCAAGCGTTCGCCACCCATTCCAAAGAGCCAGACCACTCTTACTTTTCCTACTTAAATAGCTGCCCACAAACAATTTTGGAATCTATGTCTATAAATTTAGAGCAAGTCAAATATAAAATAATAAACCTCAAAGATGATTATTCTGGCGGCCCTGATGGTCTTTAGCCTATATTTTTAAAGAAATGTGAAATGCACCTAGCCCAACCTCTTACAGCTCTCTTTCAGCTTTCTATCACCCAGGGATTATTTCCCTTGACCTGGAAAAGGTCATTTATTATTTCCCTACATAAAAAGGGCCGTAAATATGATATTTCCAACTATCGACCATACCTAAGCTTTTCGAGAGCATTATTTATGAAACCAACTTAACGGAATTTGTATCAAGCACTTTATGTGTACTGGAATCTGGAAATAAAGTTGGTAGCCTTTGGTAGTATTTCACATGATATAATCCTTCTGAAATTAAAAGCTCTTAGGTTCCAAATAAACTTTATAACATGGGTTCAATCATATTTAAATCAAGTAAGGTAGTAAGGTTTGTTTAGGTCCATGATTTCTGGCCCAATTAAGGCCTCCTCTGGTGTCCCTCAAGGCAGCCACCTTGGCCCCTTACTATTTATTCTGGCCATTAATGATATTGATTGCATCATTGAAAATTCATACATAATTTATCTGTTTACGGAGACGATATGAAAATCTTTAGATATATATCCTCTTCCTCAGACAGCCTACCACTGCAGGAAGATCTTGATAGATTTTGTACTTGGTGTCAGAAGAATTTTCTTGAGCTTAACGTCAATAAGTGTCAGGCTATAAAGTATTACCGTAAGCGGCCCCCTATTTCACCTCGCTGCTATCTAATCTTCAATCTGCCTGTTTCATTAGTGAATGAGTTACGTGATTTAGGTGTTATCTGTGATAAGGAACTCAATTTCCGTTCTCTCATTGATAACATAATAAGGAAAAGGAACTTTTCCCTTAGCTTCATCAAGCGCTGGTCAAAGGAGTTTTCCAATCCTTATGTTACTAAATATCTTTACATAACCTTTGTTAGGCCTCTTATTGAATATGCAAGCCAAGTTTGGTCACCCTACTACAGAACACACATCCTCCGGATAGAAGCTGTTCAACGTAGGTTTTTACGATTCGTTTTACGTGGTCTTCCCTGGGATGATAACCAAAACTTACCACCTTATTATGACCGGCTGAAACTTATAAATTTACAACCCCTTTCTATACGTCGAAAATTTGCCGACCATCTCTTTATTCATCAAATTTTAGTTGGTAATATCGATTGCCCTTCTTAACTTCGACTTATTTCTTTTAATACCAACCCACGCAATCTTAGGTCTGTGCCACTTTTCCGGCTCAATCTTCACCGAACGAATTACGGACACTTGAAGCCAATGTCTAAAATGCTTCGTGAAGTTAATGATATTCTGCCTCTCTTCGACTACCATCTCATCAAACTCTCTCTTAAAAACACTCTTATTTTCACCTATGCCTCACGT
Organism: Volucella inanis; assembly: GCA_907269105.1. Taxonomy (NCBI): domain Eukaryota; kingdom Metazoa; phylum Arthropoda; class Insecta; order Diptera; family Syrphidae; genus Volucella; species Volucella inanis. The sequence goes on along the minus strand of OU026153.1, from coordinate 118,739,447 downwards.
CCTAACTTTTTTTAACCGCTCCCACCCTTTAGTTTTAAGTGAAAATTGTTAGTTCTAATAATAAGCTTGCAATAAACATTAATAAATAAATAAAAGACCGTCCTCGTATGTACCCATATGCTGAGCAGTGTTCGCATTCTGCCAACTCAGCCGCTTTTCGGACTCTGATACTAGAAAGCTTCTTAGGGCATCCCAAGTACCCACTCTTACCTTTCGGGCGCAGACATAATTGCATCTATCATCGCACGCTAAGGATAGTCCTCATAGTCGGCTCAATTGCTACGAGCTCTCGTCAAAGGTATGAAATGCGTTTGCACCTTTCCAAACGAGTTGGCTCCCGTTCCTCGTCGACATCTAAATTTGTCGTTATGTGTTGTGATAGCACTTACCGGTTGAGGGTTGCCTTTGAGTCTACCATGTTGCTTTCGACAGCAGTTGTGGCACTGGTGGCAATCATCGGTGTTGCTTCACACGATATAAAGTATCGGAGTAAGTAAAGTATAAGGAGTAAAATTTACTCCATGGTAATTAAAGAAGATAAAAGTTCCTTTAAAGTATTTTCTGCTGAAATTCATGTACACTTTACACAAAAGATATTAAAATTAATTAGTTCAATGTAAATTTACAGCAATCTTGACAAATTTTTATTTGATGTTGTCCACATATGGGCATGTAGCACTGCAGTATATTTTTTTATAATTGCAAAATGCGCAATATTTTCTTTCGCCTATTTGGTTTTCCGGTTTTTTCGTGGATACTTCCAAAACATTTTTTAGGGATTTTTTTAAAACCTGTATAGAGAGTGTTGCTAGCTGTTCTCTTTTCTTCTGGTGGCTACTAGTGAGATCTTTACTTAGAAAAAACATAAACACTTCTACCCATTGGCTTTTCCGTAGAATTTCAACAGTTTCTTACAAAATTAATAACAGAAATTATATAAGCATTGATACATGCTATATTAATCACATTATAAAAGACGCATAATAGCCATCTCTTTGTCTTCTATTCGCAATTCATATTTTCACACATTTGGTCATAGGTATCTTAGGGTTTTCCAATAGGGACTAGACAACTTTGAATTTAATTTGTGAACGCATCCTTTCACTAATCATCAAACTGTCACTGTCAATTTATTCAGTAAACTCAACATTTTCATCAAAGTACACTAACGTACAACGTCTGCAAATTATGAAAATTTTCTACAGATAATCGGAGTCGCAAAATCATCTTCAGTGACGAAGCTCATTTTTGGCTCAATGGGTTCGTCAATAAACAAAATATTCGTTATTGGTCGGGTGAAAACCCACATGTGCTTCATGAATAACCCCTTCGTCCGCAAAAAAATAACTGTTTGGTGCGGTTCTCATGCCGGCGGCGTTATTTCGTCAACGATAACGATCGTCACGTTACTGTGAATAGTCAGAGTTATCGCGCCGTGATCACCGATTATTTTTGGCCCGAATTGGAAGATGTGGACTTGGACGACATGTGGTTTCAACAGGATGGTGCCACAAGCCACACAGCACACGCTACAATCGATTTATTGAAGAGTAAGTATGGTGAGCGTGTTATCTCAAGACATGGGTCGCCTCGTTCCTGCGATTTAACGCCGGTTGACTATTGAACATTGCAGTATCGGTAACAAATGAGCTGACATCTGATATAACGTCAGAAAAAAGAAAATTTAACTTCCAATCAAGGTGCAAATACTTCAAATCTTGCTTACAATACAATAAAAACAATGTCCTATTGTGTTAAAGTGAAACTGGATCTACAGTTGGATATATGTTGACTGACAGAGGCAATGACACGTAAGGGTAACAGAAACTATCGTGGCGAAGGCTGTCAAACTGGTTGTGCAAGCTCATCTTTAAATACAATGAAAAAAAGTAGTAGTAGTAGTAGCCAAAGTAGTTTTAAGGTTTTAATTAATTTTTTTCTCATATAAATCTGAAACTAAAATAATATAGAATAATCTCTTATAATGTACCAGGACTAAAAGAAGTGTATCTATACCGAATTTTATTATTAAATAAATCAATTTGAATTTGTATTTTTATTCGAAATTTTTTTATCTGAAAAAGGCTTTGATATTGCTGGAAAAATTTTGAATTCAAAATGTTATCGGAATGTAAAATTCATTCAAGGGGAAGAACTCGAAACTCGAAAATCAATATACGAATATTTAACGACAGAAGGTTCCAACAACTGAATTTTTAAAATTCTCTTGAACTACGTATACGGAACGGAACATGTTATACACATAATTCCGGGGAACTCACATTTATTGGAAAGCAACGGAATTCAGTCATTTATTATGAACTAGTTGCGGTTGAATGGAACAAGTTTGTATAACATCTAGAGGTGGGAGATGTTCCACTGACCATATCATTTGGGCTGGAAGTCAATAAGGAGCACGGATTGAGGTATCTACTGCTTAAGTTACAAAATTACAATATTGGTAACATACAATAGAAAACTTCTTATCCAGAAACCAAGTTGTAGACCTCAAACTGATTAAAAAATTGATAAAGTCGTCCAACCCGATCCAAACACATACGAGGAGAAACAATTACGTAAGTACGTGGTTGAAGCTATTTTGCAATTCCAAAGGTCTTAAAAGCAAATGTATATCGACAGTAATAAAAACATCAAAGATCAATGCAACAGAAAGAAATAAACCAATGTTATTATCAATCGCGAATTGTCACCTTACGTAGACACAATGCACTTTAAAGAATTACTAAATCCAAATATAAGCTGAACCATTCTCTATTATGTTGCCCCAAGCCGGAAAAATGATATCTTAGATGCACAGATAACGTTCCAAAAAATAGTCGAAGTATTAAGTAGGCTTAAGTATGGAAAGGCTCCATGATCAGATCGTATTCTAACAAAATTTTACAAGTGCGGATCAGATAAGCTTGTAGAAAACTATGTACTGCTTTCAATGATGTATTGTATAAATAATGTACGGTATAACTCCCCAACAGTTAAAAGAAGCCATATTTTTTTTTTCACTCCATAAAAAGGAATGCAGATCAGACCTTGCAAATTCTCCTGGAATTTCATTTTTACACGCTTCGTTTAAAATCTGTACGGGTGTGCTACGAAAAAGGCTTAATTCTTGGATTACGGCTAACGATATGCATCAGGAATTCCAAGCAAGTTTTAGATCTGGCTATTCCGTATTAAAAGGCATTTTGGAAACACTCATAGAAAAAGGCAAAAAACTGTACTTGTTTTCATGGACTTCAAGGTGGTGTTTGATACGTCCTCTAAAACTTGTAAAAGGAGATATCCAGGTAGCTGTGTGGAGTAACAATGTCAGTATGATTTCAAACGAAAACTGAAGTAAGGTAAGATTGTTCATTAAGTCCAGTCTTATTTGCATTCTTTATTGAGAATAATGTCGATATTTTACAAGGCGGTGTTTCGAAAGCAGAAACTCCTATAAATGCAATATGGCATAAATGTTTTGCTAATGTAGTATATACATAATTTTAAAAGTTCATTTTTCTTTTTAGCATCAAAAGTATTAGGTAACAAATCGTACAAAATTAAAAACCCCTAATTTACTATTTTAAACGAAACCTTCACCTTCCACCACGTACACCAAACAATGTCCTGGACTATCTCCAATATTTATTCAAACCCTTAAATTGCAGTTTTCCTATATAAAGAAGGTATTGGAAATGGAAAACCATCTCTTATCCTGGCCTAAAAATGTTGAATGAAGCTGGATCTTAACCCAGAGGCACTACAAAATTGGAAGCCGATTCTCACTCACTCATTCTCACAGCTTTTGCAAAAAATCTTATCTAGCTGAATATTTTCATTTTTAAGTTGTAAATTGTCCTAGGTTTTATTATTATTATCTTTACTTTATGATGCATATACATAATTTTGAAAATGATTCTTGGGTATATTCAAAGAAAAATATCGTATTTGGTGTACCCTGTTCCATATTAACAGAAATTTCTCTGTTAGTAATAACGATAGACACTTCGTTTACGACTTTGTTTTTAGAGGAAGTACTAGCCTTTTTAATTAAGACATAAATAAAGTTAATGTCTTGTTTGAGTTTTCAGATGTCACTTTTCTCCAGAAAATACCTAATAAACACAACGTTTTATTAATTTTTTTTTTTTTTAAATGTAGCAATAATAAAAAAAATCATCAAGAAGAAGATTTTATGTTTCTTGAGAAAACCTGCAGCAGCTAAAATTCAAAAAGAAAGGTTTTTTGCTTAAAGCTCCAAAGGCTACGAAATGAACTATACTACATCCTGTTCGAAATATGATGAAGCCTATTGATTCAGTAGAATATCCTCAAATAGTTCTTGTAAATCATTTCACAAAACCTCCAGATAGTTTGTAGAATTCAGCCTAGGTGACTTGAAGGCATCGATTAACTTGTTTCCAATTACACCTACGCACAGATTAACGCTGAACTTGTGTTGAAATGATTAATGTCTCCTTTGATGTGGATTGTCCAATGTCTGAAAATTATTATAAATAATAAACTCGTTGTTATCCAAGCAACAAGTTAGAAATCTCAAGGCTCTTTCCCAAATCATCGGGAAGCACTTTTGGATAGGTGCATGCTGGTATACATAAAGATTTTAGAACTTTATGTCTGGAATTGAATTGAATTGAATTGCAAAGTTAAGCGTCTGATGCTGATTGATGGATCAGTTTTAATAGTTTCCAGTATTCTTTTATCAGCCGAAACTATTCTTATTTGTAGATCTGCCGGGTTATCTCATGTATTTGAAACCTTGCATACGTTTTTCCAAATATTTCTTCCTAAGAAGTCGTCGGGTAGGATAAAGCTCATTGTATCTGTGCGGGCTTTAGTTGAACTTAAATTGCACAACCCATAAACGTAAACAATGTCTGCGTAATCTTAATTTATAAATGCAGACATTTGAAATAGGATTTCTAAGCAAAAGAAGTTGACTTGAAATCAAGAGCAAGCCAACTTCCACCAATAATTTAGTATCCCCACTAATTGTTGGATACCACCCATGGAATGAAAGCCCAAACATCTTTCTCCCTCTCTCTATCCGATTTTCCGAAAAACTTAACACGTATTCCGGCATTTTAGGAGTAGTAATACCCTCTTGAAAGTAAAGTTCTTAAAAAAAAATTTCTTAAATTCCCACATTTTAAAAAACAATTTCACTTAACAACTGATGTATCTAACTACGCCATAGGTGCGGTTGTGTAACAATCAGGATATCCAGTTTGTTCAGAACTCTGAACAATCGTTAGCGTAATTACCCAACTACAGATAAGGAATTTTTTGCTGTTATATGAGCCGTTAGGCCCATATATATTATTATACGATAATAAATTTATAGCATTCGCTGATCACAAACCGATAAAATACTTACATGTTAAATACAAAGTGAAAGTCATATCTCCGAGACACCAAAGGCGCCTCTAAAAATTAGGAGGGGACATATTTAAAATACAGTATTTAAAAAGAAAAGAAAACAAAGTAGCATTGGTCTAACAGCGTACGTTAATGAGACTGATATCAAAATAAAGCTGCACATTAAAACTGTGAAGTCCTATGAAAATCGAAGGTTGGAATTTTGAGATTTTCTTCTGTGAAGTTCGTATTGCGAGTGGATCTTCTGATGTTCGTTTATATGCATCTAAAATCATATATCATAAGAAGCGTAAAACGCACATGTATGTTTTTGGTATCAAATGAAAGCTGATTTCACAGTCTAAGACTGGTTCTAAGATCTAGATCCTCGGTTTGTGAGATAATCAATCTAAATCTGAAGACTTTAAAAGCAAAGTTTATTTTATTTTAAATCAACTTCTTATTTAACTTAATTTCTGAGAAATCCTCAGAGAGAGCGTATATCAAAGAGCGTATACAGTTATCTTAGAGAATCATTCAAATTTTAACTTGGTAGACGATAGTATAAGATTCAACTAATATTAACTAGGAAAAACTCTTTTAAAGTCCTAAGTGGAACAGATTAATCCCCATATGCCCAATATGAACGTACATGGTAAGTGTATGTTTATATATATAACCAAAAACTTGAAAAAATTAATGCTGCTTTTTTTTCAATATAGACGTTAACATTAATATGTACCTGAACAAATCTAAGGAAGAACATACATATGTATTTAGGATTCAGGAAAAGAAAAAGGATTCAGAGACTTTGTTTTTAAATAAGTTTGTTCAGGATGGTATGGTTAATAACACTCAGTGATTGATACGGTTTATTAATTTTTTTTTTATCGGATTGACCATCTATTAAAATGTTGTGCAAGAAAAGTGCAGGTGGTATTTCTTTATTTGTTTGTTGACAAACATACCCACAAAACACTCATAACGTGAGCACAATTTCCGACAATTCTTATATCAACCAGACAACTGCAATATAATAAATCTTGATGGGATTGCTTCTACTATATTACCAATATTTTCCTCATTGTTAGGAAGAATGTATGTATAATATACTCTAGAAGTTATATGTAGATATTCTATACGACCTTTGGTAATTCTTGCTGTATTTAGACACAAACCTATTTTGTAGCTCCAGTTTTGTTTCAGTATGAACGAGCTTGCTTTATTTGAAAATTTCCCAAGGATATTTTATATAGCTCTGGCAAACGTAGTAAGAGAAAACTTCTAAGGTAGCAATATGCTCTTCAATACTTTAAAACACTGCCCTACTTCGACTAAGGTTATCTCATATCACAAAATCATCTATGTGATTAGAAGTATTTAATCAGTTCAAAGCGATGTTTAAAACTGTTGCTGTTATTTTAAAATCGTCTATCAAGTAAAAAGTAAGATCGAAGAACTCCTATCGGAACAGCTTAAATTCTTTTTAAAGCGTTCATTTATAACTTATACTGTATATGTGTGATGATCTAGAGTTGAAATTAAATCTTTAAAGATTCTAACGAGACTCTTTTTCTTTTTCTCTCTGAAAAACTGTCTCATTGCCCCATTTTCACTTCTAAGGAGCTTGTTCATTATTAAAGCATCCGAATAAGTTAAAGCATACATCATAAATATATCCATCACAGCACTTTACAAGAAATGGTTTAAGCAAATTATGAGACTTATGTACAGTTACGATTAATTTTGGAAATGCATAATAAGAGTTCTTTTGGATGTAAACATAAGTGCTCTCACAAATCACTATAGTTAGCCTAACACATTCAGATATTTCAAGGTTGTTAAAAAATCCATTCGGAATTAATATATTCCTTCTAGTAACGTCTTGAATGCTCATACCTTCCAAGCCCAAGTAGCAGGATACAAGCTGTGTTGATAAACAGCGCCTAGCGGTGGATAAGTGCCTAGCAGTATTCTGCAGTAGATGTTAAGCAATATAGAAAGCTTAGATAGCGATCGCCTGTTATCAATTTTTTTATGCCAAAACCTCAGTACTTGAAATGGACGATACGTGGCTATGTAAATCTGTGAACTGTTCTGGACTTAATCCTACCCAATACCGGCATAGATGCGGATACATTCCACTGATATTTCGAAGTTTAATTAGATTTACAGTCATGTTGGTAACAATCGACATCATAACATCCAGTTGATCTCCAATCAAATCACGAAATTCGTTATTATTGGCTAAGTGCAACCAATCGTGCGCAGAAATATGAAGTCAGAAATGGAAGTATTTTCTGGTATATTGTATATAATTTGTGATCAGTGAATAACTATTTAGTTATCACTTTGGCAGTTACTGAATACGCACTGGGGTTCTGTTGTGGAAACGCGTTTATAAACTGCTGAAAATAAGTTGCACGGGTAGTACTTTATCAACAATCTGTTTTTCACGTTCAGGAAGGTAATAACATAATATTCCGATTTTATCCGCTGCCTTCTTAACTTTCGAGTCGCCCACAGCCAACAGTGCGTTACAGACTTAATTTTGGTTGGTATTCTCAAATAATTTCATGTAACAAAAGTAGTTTTATATGTCATTATCTATTTACCTGATGTGCTGGAACCCATGACAATAAAATATTTCTTTAAGGGTAGTTCTGCGGAATATTGTGAGATCTAATCTAATCTAATACAGTGATTGATTTGCATTCCTTAGGACTTTGAAAGTGATTTTTCTTTTCAATGTTGACTGACTTACATTTTTGTACACCTAATCCTGAATAATGCTCTTTCACGTAAGAGTGAAATAGAGATACGCTCTCGCTGATATTTCAGAAATAAGTGGTTTTAAAAACAAATCTTTACTTTCAAAGTCCATGGATTTAGATTTAATATTTTAAAAAAGAAATATCTTAAAACAAGTGAAAACAGTGAAATCGGCTTTCATTTAATACTAAGAGCATATGGTATATGTGCATTTAACACCTCTTATGATATATATGATTTTATGTGCATATAAACGGACAAAAATAATTAAAAGATTTATACGCAATACGAACTTCACACAAGAAAATCTCAAAATCCCCACATACGATACGAGCACTAATGCTCAACTTTATTTTGATACCAATATCATTGATATACGCTCTTGGCCTTAATTTAACACAATTTCGCCCCATCTGTTTTGGGCCCTGATTTAGCATTATAACTATCAGCTAAACAACTTTTCTAAAAGTTGGGTCTATTTACAATTTGTCTTACATCTAATGCTACTACTTCTAGTATTATAGTATATCACATTGATTGTCATTTTTCATATTGCCAAAAATTTATCTTCGTATTAACTCTACTTGCCGTTGTTTTCTCATGCTCCTACCTTCAAATATTTCACCATGTCCAAATTTCTTCTGATTTTGTAGGACTTTTGTGTTGATTCATTTATATTCCGAAAATGACATAGTACGGCGCAAACTTGATCGCATTATGCGGCGTTGCGTAAATGGTGGTCGAATTCCTTTTGGTCGTCATATATATACGATCGTATTTCGGCCAGTACCAGTTCAACCTTGAGCCTCATTAGCCTGAAAAGAGTAGAGTGCGGTTCAGACTAGTTTGATGCAGTATTTTCATATTTCCGGAAACTAGTTGTTTGCCATTATTCGAATGCACATATTCTTGTATGTCAACTGTATAAAATACTTTAGTACCTCTACCGCGATTATTTTATTAACTGGTTTTAAGCGCACATGCTTACATGAACCAGCAAAATCAATATATACCCAAATTATTCCTATTCTTTATTCACAGGAAGTGCCCTCTGACTTCTTGTTAGAGTAAGACCGCTGGAAAAGTCACTTCCTAGAAACGTGCTCTCCCATGGGCGGTCTAGACACAGCGTTGATTGGCTTCTAGCACCTATAGGATTCCGAACATCTGATAACATGCCGGCCAAGAAATATATTTACTTAAGCGAATTCCTCTTGTAATTTCCACATGGTAGTGGACGGCGCAGCATATGCCGCCACTCTCACGCAACTCCAAGTTTTCAAGCTTAGTTGTCTTTGATTGAGTCTCCTGTCCATGCACATATTTTTGTTCTCGCCTGCTTTTCTCACTTACACTACTAGCTAATTCTAGTCACCACTGTTTTCTATTCGTCATATAATAGTTTTTGTATCGCTGGAGGAAAAATGTAATGGGAAATAAATTGTATCTATTTCTATCTCGTGTCGTAGAAGCTTGGCCTTGCTTAAACCTAAAATTAAATTGTTTCATCTTCTCTAATTGCTTAACTTGTGGCTGAGTGAGAGCTTGTATTGAAGAATTGTTTTCAGTCGGAGATGGGAAGTCAAAGACCAAGATAACATTATAAGCGAAATTTTTCCAAGCCCTAAATATTGAAACTGTTGTAAATTCGTGACTACGAATATTTTGAACTTCTTGGTTTTGCCAAGCCGTGGGATAGGATTCGGTGAAGTTCATCGTCCGAGTATTTTCTGATAGCTACCAACAGCTGTCCTTATATCGGTCATCACGTTCGTTAAAATAAGAATATATCTTTTTAGGAATGATTGAGCCCCTCCAACCACGCATGTTATGGATGCGTCATTATTTGGTAGACCGAAAAAATCTCTTTATTGTTGGCCGAACAATCTTATGTCGTACTTCCGCTCTGTTCCACTCATCGCGAACGTATGGACCATTGGTACCTAATATTGTGCTGCAGGTCCATAAAAGTCGTGGTCATAAAAAAAATTCTTTAAAACTGTTGCTTTGCTTGAAAAAAGTGCGATAATATGTTGAAATAAAACAAAAAGAAGCTCATGGACAGTTTGACACTTCTAAAAAAAACATACTCGTAAATAAAAAACAAGAAAAATAAATGAATAAAGCAAAAAAAGGTTCAAAACAATGAAAATATTCCACCCATCGCAAATGAAAACTTTGAAGACATAGACACAGTTAAAGTAATAGATAAAACAATAAATTATTATACCAATGTAAATGACACTGTAACCACATACATGTACAGAACCAGCAAGAAAAACGTTTATATGGGGTTTTCTAATAACGACTTTAAAATTTTTTTTTTTAAATAAAAGACAAACCATTTGAGATATTTCAAAAACTTTATTATTAGCTTGAAGTACAATCAAAACATTTATGAATGGAACTCGACTTCCTTCATATGGCCACCGCGGGCACGTTTGCAGCGGTCAATTCTTGGGACCCAAATTTCAACGACTCGGCCACACATTTCGCCCGAAACGGCCGCTATTTCGCGTTCAATGTTGGCTCTGAGCTCTTCCAACGTCGTCGGCGTGTTGGCATAGGCCAATAACTTAACGTAGTCCCACAGAAAATAATCAAGCGACGTTAAGTCGCACGAACGAAGCGGCCAATCGATTGGCCCATGTCCTGAGATAACACGCTCACTGTACTTACTCTTCAATAAATCGATTGTAGCGTGCGCTGTGTGGCTAGTGGCACCATCATGTTGAAACCACATGTCGTCCAAGTCCATATCTTCCAATTCGGGCCAAAAATAATCGGTGATCATGGCGCGATAACGCTGACCATTCACAGTAATGTGACGATCGCTATCGTCGACGAAAAATATGGCCCAATAACGCCGCCGGCATGCAAACCACACCAAACAGTTATTTTTTGTAGATGAAGTGGTGATTCATGAAGCACATGTGGGTTTTCACCCGACCAATAACGCATATTTTGCTTATTGAAGAACCCATTGAGCCAGAAATGAGCTTCGTTACTGAAGATGATTTTGCGACTCCGAATATCTGTAGAAAATTTTTATAATTTGCAGACGTTGCTCGTTAGTATACTTTACCATGATAAAAATGTTGAGTGTATAAATTGACAGTGACAGTTTGATGATTTGTGAAAGAGTGCGTTCACAAATTAAATTCAAAGCTTTCAAGTCCTTATTGGAAAACCCTATAGGTCATCAATAATCGCATCATTCTCTGCACCTATTAGCAAATCTTCATACATACTTGCATACTGAGTTGACTAGCTAACCTGTTGCGGTAAATAGAAAACTATTGCAGTTGAACCTCGTCCAACTGAAATCCGAGTTGAACAAAAGGAACCTCAGCACCAGTGGAGGAAAAACTTACTTGGTGCTCCATGATCCAAGTACATACTCTTTTGACATTGACGAGAAAGAATAGACAAGTACTATAACATCAGTGATATGGCTGCGATGATTCAACTCCTCTTGTCAAAAATTTAAGAACAGTCCCTACGAACAAGAGAAAAATCTAAACGAAAAAAAGAATAGTCTCGAACAAAATTTAAAGTACAAATTCGATGAACAAAAGAAAAATCGGGAATAATAGAAAAATAGCTTTCACAAAAGTTCGACGAGCAAAAGAGTAGCTTCCAACAATATATGGACGAACTAAAGAAAAATCTGATTGGAAAAAAGAACATTCTCCAGCAAAAGTTCGAAGACATCGATTACAAATTTGAAAAAACTGAGAAGAACATTGACTAAAAATTCGAACAAATGGACAGCAAAGTTGAGCAACTGGCAAAAGTGCAAAAACAGAAACTGCGAGAATGTTCTTTAAGCAGTTCAAGGAGAAAAGAGCAAAAGACTCCCTCATTCAACTCATGGTCTGCGTATAAGAAAAAATATGAAATGGCTGCTACTGCGAACGACTGGGAAAATGAGGAGAAGTGCTTAACCCTAGCAATAGTCTTACACGGTTCTGCTGCAAAATCATTGCAAGCAATCGATATCAAAAAACATATGAACTGTATGGCTTTAGCGCAGGCTATTGAGAAACGGTTTAGAGATAGCCACTGTTGGCGACTGCTTATGATTGATGGCTGTTTGATGAGTATTTTTGATCTCAATGTCCTTCCCAGAAGCAATTGAGTATGCTTGTATCCTGAACCGGTTTTGCATTGTGTGCAGGTTTTTCGGTTTTCGATTTGTCTTTCATTCAATTCATGTGGCACCCATTATCCAGACATTTGGATCTTTCCCATAGCCTTTAAACGGTCAGAAATTGTTTGTTGTGCAACATTTAACATTTGTGCAATTTGTTTCTGACTCAAAATGTTGTCTTCATCCAATATTGTTTCCAATTCGGCGTCTTCAAACCTTTTTAGTGGTCTTCCACGTTCTTCATTTCTCACATAAAAATCGTTATCTCTGAACCGTTGAAACCATTTTTTTCATGTTGCTTCTGACTGAACATGCCTCGACAAGCATTCGATGCGAATCTGCAGCACTTTTCTCCAAATGAAAACAAAAAATTAATGCTTTCTGGTAAAAAATTCGACATATTAAACACGATGAAAAAATATGATGTTGTTTGCTTAATGACTTGATGTATACTAAATCTATTTGACAGTATTTGATGTATACTAAATCTATTTGACAGCAACCAAACAAGAAAAATAAGGCCCGTTTACAGTAAATGTTCTCTATCGAGTCCTATCATTAGCTGTTTCCGTTTGAATTTCGGTAAGGCTATTTTCCGAAATTGAAAGAGAAGCGGTAATTAAAACCACGTGAACACATATATTTCTTGCTAACTAAAATTTATTTTTTCGGGTAATGGGGCTCTAGACAAAGTATTTGCAATTTACAAAAGTTTCCTTGACTTACAAAGTCAAAAATTTGAATGCAGAGCATCATTCTTTGTAGGCGCAGAGGTACTCTCGTAAGCGGTTTTCTGAAAAGCGTTATACGCGGCTTATGATAAGGCTCTACAATAACAGTCTGATAATATATATATTGGTAAAACTTGCTACATCCACAAACTATAGCATAAAGCTCTTTTTCGATTTGGGAATACCTTTGTTGGCACTCTGTCAACGATTTTGATGAAAATGCTTTGAGTTTTTTTTTTTTTTTTTAAACCGCAAAATTGAGATACATCCACTGACATGACAATTTGTATTTGTGGGTCGAAGTACGCTTGGATAGGCGGAGATATATATATTTTTTGAAACTCTTCTGGGACCGATTTGATGCCAAATGGAAATCTTTAAAATGCGTACCTGCCAAATGGTATGTTAAAAGTACAAATGCTGCTACTTTTGTCATGGAGAGGTTTCAACCAAAAGCCTTTATTGTCATCGAGTACCGAAAATACTGTAGCATCTTTTAAATAATTGTTTATTGAACCGAGCGTTGGAAATAGATAACGAGAACGTTAAATTGCTAAATGTAATATTTCGTGGATATAGGCAAACTCTTATTTGATTTTTTTTAAACTAAACCAATTGAGTTGACGTAGTCTGTTGCACCCACAGTTTTCTCGATAACTCCAATTGCTTCCATTTTTTCCAAATCTGTTTTTAATAGTTTATTCAATATAAAAGGAATTTTATGTGACGGATATACACTAGGTGCAATATTATCCAGTAGTTTTACTGCATGCAACCTAAACCACCAAACACATATCTAACAGACATGAGCAGTCACTGGAAATATGATTAATGTGCAACTTACCTTCGTTATGAGGAGAAGACTTAATGGTTGAATCAAACTGAATAAATCCAAGAGGCGAGCAGCTATCTAGTGCTATAAAGGTAAAGAGTGACTCATCGTGAGATTTGATATTCAATAGGCTTTCTTGACCGATCACGCGTGACTTTATCAAACTGTTTGTGATTTTTGTTCAGTATCGTTTCGCAAGTCATCATGGAAAGACTCACACCACAACAGCGTCTCGAAATTGTTCAGCTGTATTACGAAAATTAGCGTTCTGTGAGGAATGTTTTTCGTGCGATTCAGGGAAATTACGATACGCATAATCGACCTACTGAAACCTCTATTGCCAATACCATTCGCAAATTTGAGTCCCAGTTCCAGCACTTAGTGAAGAGACTATAGCAGAGCTATAGCTGAGAGTGTACGCGAAGACCGTGACGAATCGGTTCGTCGTCGTTCTCAGCAGATTGGCTTGGCGTATTCGACAACTTGGCATATTTTACGTAAGGATCTCGGTCTAAAAGCGTACTAAATTCAACTTGTGCAAGAATTGAAGCCCGGCGACTTCAATTTGCGTCATATTTTTAGTGAATGAGCTCTGGAAAAACTCAATGAAAATCCGGTGTTTTATCGTGAAATTTTGTTCAGTGATGAAGCCCATTTTTGACTCAATGGATAAGTTAATAAACAAAACTGCCGTATTTGGGCTAATGAGTAACAAGAAAAGTACCAAGATCTACCATTACATCCGTAAAAACAACGGTATGGTGTGGTTTATGGACTGGTGGAATCATTGGTCCATATTTCTTCGAAAATGAGGCAAATCAGAACGTTACTGTCAATGGTAACCGTTATCACGCCGTTATCACGTTAAGGGACTATGTGCTTCCTGAAACTCAAGCACATGGTCTCGGTGAGCTCTGGTTTCAACAAGACAACGCTACGGGCCATACAGCGAGTAAAACAATAGACTTGTTTAGAAATCATTTTGGTGAGCACCTAATTTCACGTTTTCTAAGGTAAATTGGTTGCCTATATCGTGCGATATCAAACCTTTGGACTATTTTCTCTGGTGATATGTAAAGTCTCAGGTCTTTAGGAATAAGCCAGCTGCGATTGATTTTTTGGAAGCCGACATTACTCGTGTTATCAGCGAGATACCAGTCGCTCTGCTAGAACGAGTCGCTCTAAATTAGACCTTCCGAATGGTCAACCTCAGACGTAGTCTAATATTTAATATCTGATATCTAATATCTGATATCTGATATCTGATATCTGATATCTGATATCTGATATCTAATATCTGATATCTGATATCTGATATCTGATATCTGATATCTGATATCTGATATCTGATATCTGATATCTGATACATGATATCATTCTCAAAAAGTAAATGCCATGAATTGCTTTTTAGCTGCTAATACAAATTTTAAGTTGGCTTTCAAATTTATGTTTTATTTTTCATTATAAGTAAAATCTCACGATGAATCACCCTTTATTTGTTTTAAGATTCGTAACTTTAAATTCTAAATTAAAGACCCTTTTGGACTTCATGCACTTAAGGTCTAGATTACACAACCAGCGATACCTGCTGGTTAGTGGTGCGGTTCTTATTGCGTGATAATGTTGGTTCATTGCCATTGCTGGACCTGTAATTATTATCGACCGTTGCGTATTTAGACGTTGAACCATATTGGTTCTTTTCTCTTTTTGTATTTATTTACTGCTAGGACTTGTTTGTTTGTTTCTGTGCCCATATCTGTGACTTGCTGCTCATTAGCGTCATAGGACTTAACTAGATCTTCTATCCTCGTGATATTTAATTTCTTATGTGATAGCAACTTTTCCTTAATAACTTTATCCGCTATCCGCTATGATAAATACGTCTCTGATCATTTCTTCCTCATTTGTGTAATCACATGACGACATTAACAATTTTAGCTCAATTAAGCGATTGTCGAAGCTTAAGTGTGGTTTTTATCTAATTGTAAAGAACTTATAATGATTGTATTCCACGTTTCTTGGGTTCAAAATTATCCTAGAATTTTACCATCACTTCACTAAAATTAGCGTTACCATCGAACTTATGTTAAATGTATTATGTTACTATATAATTTCAATGCAATTAATAACTTTAGCAGTTTTTCTAGTGGCATTGTTAGCTCCTTCCAAGCCGTATGTATGTATAATTAAATTTTTTGCTTCCAGAAGGTCCATTGAAATAAGTTCGGAGCTTGAAAATTTAATTGTCTTGGGGCTTTGACACTGTCCATTTGTATTTTACTGGTTTAATATTTACTTCTGACTATTTTTAACAATTTTGAAATTTTCACTGTACTCTGGATCCTCCGTTCAACTGATTCACGACCCCACACCTGACGCCATGTTATATCAAAACTGCTTCATTAGAGTTCACAAGTTTACATGTGTAGTAGATTTAATTAATAATACGTATACGAAATAGAGTGAAAACATTTGAAAATGGATATGTACGATATTATACATACAAATATAAAAAAAAAAACAATTTTGCCATTCACATTTTTATATGTATGTATAACGTTTATAATGCATATATGTTACAGAATGTATACAATTGCATAACTGAGAGGCATAGTTGGATACTGGTGCACAAATTAGCAAAACCTGCTGGTGGTGTAGCTAGTAACCCCGTAATTGGATTCATTTGGATAGCCAAATGAATGTGTGAGTGAACATGTGTGAGTCTGGCGGGAGTTTGTGTAATCAAAGGATCTGGAACTCATTTTGGTGACCAGCATTAGAGGGAGTCGTTAACTGAACTTTTTACGAGTGATTTAAAATTGGGAAGAACGATTTTTTTTTAAAGTTTTTTTTAAGTAGTAAAGGAACGTCGAGTAGATGTTGTTTAAAAAAGAGCTGGGAGTGTGTAGTTTTCTTGGTGTATAAAAAAGAGAAAAGAAAGGACGAATATGCAGACGGGAGTAGCAGGACAAAGGATTAAGGACACTGTGTCAGAAACAGATAAGTAGAGAGCAGAATAGTGTAGTGAGAACGCTTATTTTGTAACTGTAGATCTGAGACTCCGGTGGGCCGGGCATACGAAAAAAAAAATCTCGAAAAACAAATTTTTAGTGTTTGGGACTTTGGGACTCTTCACTACACTGAAAAGTTTACTGCTAACAAACCAAAATAAATCGTCGTCCTCCAACGAAGCTTTTGTAACGTTGCAAAATTCTTTTTTTTTTCTTCTTCTCCCTCTTCTTTTTTTTTTCTTTTCTTCGGGAGAGGATTTTTCTTTTTTTAAATCGTTTCTCTTTTATTTAAACTTGAGGAAATCGTGATGCCTAAAAAACAAAATAAATCATTGGCGCTCAACTTCACTTTTATTTTACCCAGGTGAAGCTTCTATTAAATCGCTACCTGAAAGAACCCACATCTGGAATAGGGAGATTCCAAAATAATCTTTGATTCGGGGTGCTGATGACATATCTCTTTTCTTTTGTTATATGCTTTTACTGAATGAGTTAACGATATTGATATTTTCATATTTTGGTCCATATTTATTTGTTATTCTTTTATGTTGAAAGGAAGCTACTTAAATTCAGTCTTGTTATTTAATCGAACCAAGCCTTTTTACTACGTAATGTGAGGTTGCATTAGGCGATTGCATAAAAAAAATAAAAATTCTAAATAGTAGAATTCACATGGTCTTTCGAGCCGGATTAGCCGGAATAGAAAAAAGTGATTTATTAATATTGGTAGTAGACTAATACACAGTAACCATTTAAGATCGTGATGCAAGCACACCGCACACCGTAAAGATGAGTGAAATCGAAGACATTTCATTGAATCAGACAAGAATCACGGAAGATGTGCATTAATTATGGACTAATTTCAAAAAAGGTGGAGAATATCGTTACTCTATAATGTATTTCGCAAGGATACTCGAGCAGTTAGAACAGCATTGGACTGACTTTCAAGTAAAAAGCAGGTATTTGGAAGATCTACGAATTTTAGACAATTTGAAACGAGGTATCTCGGTATTTAGGGTACTTTCAAGACAAAATTAGAGCTAGTTAAGAAAATCATGCAACCATCGCTAATGCTTTTACCAAGCGATGCAGTCATTCAATGTTCACCGTTATCTTCTGTAAATCGAAACCCAAAGTGCAGTAACTCAACAATCAGCATCCGATCCAGAAAGAACTAAATAGTCAACTTACATCAATAAGTGCCCAGCAAGATTTAAAAAGTTGAATCTGATTAAGAACAACTTTATACGCATTATTGAGAACTTGGAGTTAACTCAGAATACAATTTATCTAATATTCAAATCGTATCAGATTGGGGAATACTGGACAAAACTTGTGACAATGAACGACGAGATTATGTTCTCATTGGAAGAAGCCAATTACGAGTAGGAGTACGTGTCCTACAAATAATTCATTGAGTTGGAGAAAATATATCAAGATGCGTATATCCAAATTAAATAAGCAGAACAACGGCAACCCCAACCAGAGGTACTTACTCCAAAAGCTACAACACATCGGAAAATGAAACTTCCATCAATAAGCACACCAGAATGGACATTATTTTCAGAACTGTTTGATCGATTAGTTCATCAGAGCGAAAGCTTAAGCGACGTCGAACCAGTTCAATATATAAAAAAAAACAATTTAAAAGAAGAAGGATTGTTAATCACTTGGCACCTACATCAAGGAATTATGGAACAGCTATTGAATTGCTAACGAAGCGATTTCCAAATTCAGCAGCAATGGTCAACTACTACATTCAAAAATTGCTGGACATGAAAATACGTTCAATTTGAAAACGGATCTTATACGGTATCAAAAAGGTAGGGGTCGACTTAAGTTCCTCGGATCCATTAGTGATTCAGTTGCTATGTTCGAAACTTGACCCTGAATCAAAGAAATTATATCAACAATCCAGAGGAACTTCAACAGAAATTTCTTAACTAAGCGAATGTTTTGACTTCATCGAGGCTAGATTCAGAGGATTAGAAAGCACTCGAGAATTTAACCATAATTTATGGTTTTAGCAATGCCAGTTATTACATCAAGGCTGTCGGCACAAAAAGCTACACACAACCAGTAGCTACACATCCAAGGGTTGAAGATGGTAGATCTATGGTACGAGCAACCGAGGAATTTTCAAATACTATTTTTACACTTTTTACGCATGAACTAGTCAAGGGTCCAGCCAATATTCCATTGAAACAAAACGCAACGTTTAGCTGGATATTATCGGGGCCAGTCAGCACTATGTTAACCTTAAAGAAGAAAACACAATTTTATATACGCACATCGTGCATCATCCAATCGGCTTCACAGTTGAGGTCGAAAAAATGTATCGGCAGATCTGAGTCGATCAGGAGGATCAAAATTTACAACGCATATTGTGGAGAGAAAACTTCGAGGACCCTATCAAAGAAAACGTTCTCAAAACCGTCATATACGGCACATCATTTGCACCATCTCTATGCCAGCTAGCCGATGATGAAAAACAAAAGTATCAAGGATTGTATGCAGACAATTGTATAGGAGGTGCAAATCCACTAAGAGAATGCCAAGATCTTTTGAGGTAATTGATGCAGCTCCTTCGGAATGGTGGATTTAATTTGTGCAAATGGACATCAAATAATCCAGCATTTTTAAAAGCATTGCCAAAAGAAGCAACTGACATGGAGCTAGAACATGACTTTAATAGTGACATTACAATTAAAATTTTGAGAATAAAATGGTGCCCAGGAACAGACAACTTTCAAGTGCACCAAACGAGCAATGTCGACTGACCTTTTGAAACTTTTCCATCCTTTCGGTTGGTTGTCGCCAATTACTACTAAGATAAAAATCCTAATTCAAAGTCTTTGGCTTTCGGGCATCGGATCGGATCGGATCCGACGCTTGAAAAAGTAAAAATTTTACGATGAACGCAGCAAACGGAAAGCTCTCAAATACGAATAGAATTACATGGATTTTCAAATGCATCAGAATCAGCGTATACAGCGGTGTTTTTTTTAGTCTCGCGAGCGGCAAAGGGGATATAAATACTCTTTACTGGTTTTTCTCCAAGGCGCGGGCGGGTGGTGTAGTAGTTTGAAACTCAAGTGTATTGGGTTTTGATATTTTTGCCAGAGATGGTTGTCAAACTGGACGAGAAGAGCCAGTGCATCCTCAACCAATGGGTCTTGGTACGTGCTAGTTGTTAGTTCGTTACATTTAGCCCAGCCAGGAACCACTCCAACATCAGTGTAATGCCTTAATGTCAGAGTTGGCGCCGACGGGATTTTCATATAACTACATAGAAGTTCTATGAAAATACTTCTTAAGAGAATTGCCTCGCACGGGATTCAAACCCGCGACCCTCTGCTTGAGGAGTCTATGCATATACCACTACACCACGGCCACCGCGTATCAAAAGGCTATTATTTGCGGCTCTACTACAATAAACCTAATCGCGTCCAAGACTAAGATGACGCCTGTGAAGCAGTTTCAATAGCAGGGCTGGAACTAAGCTAATTAAGTACATCAGAAAGCGAAAAGACAAGAATTATAATAAGGTTTTAGCATAATCAGATTCAATCATAATATTGAACTGCTGAGATTATGTCTAGAGGATCATATAGAGATACCCTAGCTGTAAATTCAAACCGCTAGCATGGTTAAAAATGGTTAAAGGAAGACCCAAAATACTAGCCAGCTGACAAATCTATGTTAAAAAAGCAAGATATGCCTGTGATTCGAAAATCTCACGCTTGCCTGCAATGCATCACAAAAAGACGACATTTATCTCAGTTTTTCATCACTTTCAAGACTTCAACGCGTAAGTGCATACTGTCAACAGCTTAAAGCCAATTGCCAACGGAAGAAGAGGCATGAACCACTACCATATGACAGGCTAACGGTAAATGAGCTGCTGGAAGCAGAAAGAGCGTTGGTGTTCAAAGAAATTTTCTGAGGATATCAATAGTCTAAATGCAAATAAAGCACTGAAATCAAACAGAAAGATATCATCACTGAGCATCGACATACATGCATCGACACTAATAGAATATTTCTGGTGGGAATTCGGTTGAAACGTACTCATTTATCAACTGATCGGAAACATCCTATAATTCTATCATCACCCCATCCACTGACAAAATTAATCATATATACCATACGACCCATAGCGATACACTTTACGGTGGAGTGAAAGTAACTCTGAATCATATTCGAAGAAAATTTTGGATCATCCGAGGAACCAACATTGTCAAGGTCATAATAAATCAATTCATTAGATGTTTCCGGTTTAAGGCCAAGGAAAGAAATCAAATTATGGGATAACTTTCGGAGGCTCTAGTAAAGTTTTCACAGCCATTTACGCATTGTGGGGTAGATTACGCAGGCCCAATCAATATACGATGCTTACAAACTCCAGGCGTGCAATCACATATAGCTTCCTTTGTACTGTTCTTCTGTATGGCACATTGAGCTGACTTCTGATTTAACAGCAGATGGATTCATGGCAGCATTGGGACGCATGACCAGCAGAAAACGATCTATACACCATCTGTACAGTGATGATGAAACACATTTTCTTCGCGCAAAATATATTATTGATGCATGTAGCCGAAAACGCAATCCAGTCGCATTTTATCTCATTGGAGCTCAACACTTTGTTGGACTCTGGGAAGCCGGAGTTAAGTCAGTCAAAAACAAAATTAACATACGCCATCCAAATTAACATATGCCATCCTGGTGTAAATTGAAGGACGCTTGAACTCGAAATCACTCTGTCCATTAACAGACAACATTAAAGATCTAGATGCACTAGCAACAGCTCACTTCATTTTTAAATCGCCACTGATAGCATCACAAGATGAAGTAGTTTTGGATCTGGCAGACAGTAGTTTAAAAACATGGGCTAATTCAAAAGCTTAAACGAGATATTTGCAAGCGTTAGTACGAGAACTACTCGTACATAAACAAAATGCAACAGTGATATAAATGGAAGCAGTAAGTAAAGAATTTGGAACCTGGACAGTTGGTGATGCTAAAAAACGATCTGCTGACACCATAGAAATGGTTTCTAGGGAAAGTACGATAATTGAAGTGCATAGCCACAGTAAAAACGGAAAAGGGGACTTCCATGCGACTAATAGACAAAGGGTTTTTGTTTCCAAGCGAAGAAAATATCATGAAGCTTGATGATAACATGGTTCAATCATCTATCCAGCAAACGCAGAAGTAAGCTGAGGGATAGAAAACAATCAACCTCTATTGCCCTTGTGATTATGTCATTATTTGCATCCGTCACGTCGGGATCTTAAAGGTATACAATCACCCACCCGAAAGTTGCAATGGCCAAAATTCAGCGAGCAGTATTACGTACGAGCGTTCGATTCCCAATCACAGACATTTATCGTGATCAAATCAACATGAACAAGACGAGAGATCAAATAATTGAGTTGTACGAGAAGGCAAAACTATGAATTGCGTCATCACATTACAGGTTTAAGGGAACACTTTTGCGAGGAAAGAAATGAGGACTACTAGGAACTATTCTCACCTTAATTCTCGGGATAAATTATAAAGTGTACCATGACATCGAGGACCTTGACAGTAACTAAAAAGCCTTGATAAAAAGTAGTAAAACAAATACCAAGATTATTCTGTCTACAATATCGAGTGTGAACGAGACAGAAAATAGAAGCAACAATAAAATCAACAGCTTTATGAAAAACTTATATGCTAGATCTATAAGAGACCAACAAGATGGAGTCTTGGTACAGGATGATTGACGAAAATAAAATAAATATATATATGCGAACGCATATCTGATTGCACTTAGCTATATGCGAGAAATCCAAACGAAATACAATAAGTTGCTGAACGCATATCTGTAATGTATTCAGTTGTTTGAGTTTTTGTTACACAAGACCATGGAAGAAATCATTAACATGTGCACGGAGAAACTTGGCTCAGAGATACTACCAGATCCAATAGACAAACTAGAAATGTCTTCAACTTCAACGGAGATTTTAGTAACAGGATACTTCACGATCGCGATGCCAATGAGTATGATCTGATTTAGGCTAACACTGTGTCTGAAAAGATAAATGAGCAGACATTTAGAGAGGTGAAATTACAGTAGTCGGTGCTACTATAATCTACAGAGGTATTTCGACTTCATCCTCCGGCCTTCAATATTTCACAGTGTTGAGCAAAGAAGCTATCTTTTAAGCGATTTCCAACCAGGACGCTAAGACTCACACATACTATGTGGAAGGAATCATGGACGCATAATACATGGATGTTCATTACACCAGAAGAAACTACTGTATTTGTGAATTGTGGACTAACTCAAGAAGAAGTAATTTTAAATGGCACGGGTATTATTCACATCACTCCGGACTGCGTCGTCCAATCTAAATTTATACGATTGGAATTAAAATTAATCAAGCACACCAGAATAGTGATGCACTTCACAAATCAATTGCCACTGTTAACACTTTACTATCAACGCAGGTTCCGATTTATTTTACAAATGAAACCGTCATCCCTCTGATAAAAACATCAGTATTGGCCAATTGGGTTGTGTTCAATTTTCGCAGCCGCTATTTCTTTAATTTTTTATTGGCTGTGATTCCCAAATACCACAATCGTCTAACTAAGGACTCTGCCAACATTGAATTCAGTGCGAATTCCTTGAGTGAAACAGTCTTTCAAAACTCAGTAAAATAGTAAAAACCAGTTTTCCAAATGAGTTTGAGTTCAAGCTCAAACTTTGGTAATATGAACACAAGTATCGTAATAGTCAATTAGATAGTTTAGATATCAACAATTTATTTAATGGCTTACGTATACCAGATGCCATTAAAAACCTGCCACATTTCGATGATAACCCCTGTTCTCTCTATGACTTTATAAATAACCTAGAAACCTTAATTAGATGGCACTTCATATGCTATCATTATGTTACGAGCTATTAGTAATAAAACTATTGGCCAGGCCAATTAAATAATAAATATGCACGGGATTTCGTCGGAATGGGAGCAAATATGAGCTAATTTAATTTTGCACTATTCAGATAAGCGGAATGGATCATCTTTGATTCGGGACTTACATGGGTTGAGATAAGACGATGATACTGTTGATAGATTTTACTAAACGATCATTGAGTTTTTGTCAACAATGACAAAGTGTATTTGGATAAATATAGCTGTGATAAGTTTAAAAAAAATCGGTGTATTCAGAAATGTGTCTAAAAACATTTCTTATAGAATTAAAAGAACCATTGGGCTCAACAATAAAAACCATGAAACCGGAAACTTTAATGGAGGCATAAAATTGTTTCATCAAGGAACAAAATGCATATTTAAAAAAAAAATACAAACTCAAAACTTCCTGTTTTAACAAACCTAGTACTTTTACGAAACCAAACTGACACACAACCGCCACAAAATCAACGGCTCCAACTGTACCAACCAATAAGACAACAACATAATTTCTTTCCTCAATTCTTACCGCAGCGTAAACCGTCTCAACCTTATTAACCCCAAATACGGCCCTTACAGCAAATACCCCATCTTCAGTCTCCCAATCAGCAAGAAACGAGATTCAGTAACTCTATAATAAACATTTCTGCACCTAAACCACGTTTCAACTACCAACAGCAACTTCCAGAGGACAATGTCAAAAAAATATATGAAATGGTGCTGGCTGCCTGGAAAGTGAAGGTGCGCGAGCTAGCAGATACCACAAAGATTAGTACTGAGCGCACATGCCATATGCCATTGAGCAATATTCTGCATACGATAAAGTTATCCTGCCGCTGAGTGCCGCGCATACTCACTCCTGACCAAAAACACAAACGCGAGAGCACTTCAAAAGAGTGTTTGGACTTACTGAATTGGAATTAGGCGGACTTTTGGCGTCGATTGGTAACTGTTGATGAAACTTCGAACCACTATTACACACCAGAAAACGGAATGAGTGCCCGGCAATGAACTGAAGCCGGCACGAGTGCTCCAAAGAGGCCGAGGGAGGCTCGATGGGTCGGAAAAGTTATGGCGTCGGTTTTCTGGGATTGTCATGGCATACTCTTCGTGGATTACCTCGAAAAAGAAAAAAAAAACATCAACAGCGAGTATTCCTATGCATTATTGGAGCGATTGAAGGCCGAAATCGCTGCAACACGACCTCACATGAAACGAAAAAAAATTTTGTTTTTGCAAAACAATGCACCGGCGCACAAGAGCATGGCAACCTAAAATCAATGACTCACGGCTCCAATTGCTGTCGCATCCACACTATTATCACTATTATCACTTCCCAAACCTCAAAAGATGGGTCATCAATAAAAAATTCAGCTCACGCGAGGAAAACATCAACGCCACGGAGGAGTATTTTGCAGACCTTCAGGAAAATTACTCTTTGGACGGGATCAAGAAGTTGGAAAATCACTAGAATAAACGTATCAAACTAAAAGGGGACTTCTAAAAGAAACATTTAAAAAAAATTTTTTTTTCATTCCCAAGAAGGTTACTTTTCACCCCACCTAGTATGCTTGAGAATTTGATATTTCAGAACTTTTTCTAGTATTTTGCTGAGGCTACTGAGCAGCCTTATTGACCTGTTACTTTCAGGACTTTGAGGTATCTTGCTGGCTTTGAACACCATAACAATTTTGGGTGACTTCCAAGTGTCGGAAAAATACTAAAACATGGGCTGAAAAGTCAGTGCCGTTTTATAGTAAAACACAAAATTTTTAATCAATAGAGTTGCCTTTGAGGGCGATACACTGATTGAAACGATTTTTCAACCCTTCGATACAAGTTTTGTAGTACGATTTCGGTTTAGCCACAAAATAGGGCTCTGTTTCGGCGATTACTTCTTCATCGGTCTTAAATCTCTTTCCGGCGAGCATTCTTTGAGGTCTGCGAACAGGAAATAGTCGCTGGGGGCCAAATTTGGACAATACGGTGGGTGGGGAAGCAATTCGTAGCCGAATTCATTCAATTTTGCCATCGCTTTCATCGACTTGTGACACGGCGCATTGTCTTGATGAAACAGCACCTTCTTTTTCTTCAAATGCGGCCAATTTCTGCAATTTCGTCCTTCAAACGCCCCAACAATGCAATGTAATAGTCGCTGTTGATAGTCTGCCCCTTTTGGAGATAGTCGATGAAAATTATTCCATGTGTATTCCAAAATACGGATGCTATAACCTTGCCAGTCAGCTGTTGAGTTTTTGGTTTTTTGGACGAGGTTCATCGCCTGCCCGCCACTCAGATGACTACCGACTTGACTCTGGTGTGAAGTGATGGAGCCAAGTTTCATCCATTGTCAAAAATTCAACTTTATTGCTGTTGAACAGCTTTAAACACTCCTCTGAATCATCAACACGTTGTTGTTTTTGGTCGACTGTGAGTAAACGCGGCACCCACTTTGAACAGAGCTTTCGCATGTCCAAATATTCGTGTATGATATATCCAACACGCTCTTTTGATATCTTCAGAGCCTCAGCTATCTCGGTCAACGTCACTTTACGGTCATTCGTAATCATTTTGTGGACTTTTTTGATGTTTTCATCTGAAACAGCCTCTTTTGGACTTCAACTGCGTGCATCATCTTCGGTGCTTGTATGACCACTTTTAAATTGTTCAATCCACTTGCGAATAGTTCATTCAGCTGGTGCAGAATCCGGGTAACACGGAGGTGGCCGTGGTGTAGTGGTATATGCATAGACTCCTCAAGCAGAGGGTCACGGGTTCAAATCCCGTGCGAGGCAATTCTCTGAAAAAGTCTTTTCATGGAATTTGTATGTAGTTATATGTAAACCCGTCGGCGTCTGGGCTAAATGTAACGAACTTACAACTAGCACGTACTAAGGCCCACTGGTTGAGGATGCACTGGCTCCAGTTTGACAACCATCTCTGTGAAAAATATCGACACCTAATACACCTCAGAAAAGCCAGCGCACCATATTCCCTTGGTGCGCGCCATTTCTTTGCATCGGCTGCATTTTTTCCCATCAAAAAGCAATGATAAATCAAGAAATTGCTTTGAATCCATTTTTTTTTTTTACAATAATAAAAGTTGCTTCACTCAGAACTAATCGCCCGACAGCTGTCAAATTTACACACGTATCTTTTAAAGATTGGTACTTACTAAAAATGATATGAATTTAATGGTGCCCTCTCTTAGAAAATATTTAGATGCAACTCACAGTATGTATCCCTCATGTCGATGTTTAACATTCGATGGATGAAATCGTATTCTTTATTGCCATTGGTGAAGGTAGTCGTGGAAGCAGAAATATGAGATTCTTCATCAGGGTGATCTTGATTTCTCTTGAAAGTTCTGTTTTCTACAATTAGGTTTTTCAACACCAAACCAATCTTCCTAATGAACACTCTACCTAGAATAATGGGATAACACATTGAAAATGTTTTAACAATCAATAAAGTGATAAAGTGATTTAAAGGGATTTTTTTATTATATTTTTTTTTTATTTATTTATTTGTTTGTAATGCTTATACATTTTAAGATACAATATCTTATAAGATAGTGAAAAGCTAATAAGGAACAATGAAAGCTAGTAGAGTAATTGTACCAAATTAAAACATTACAAGAAAAATAACATATACAGGTTAAAAAAATCATATTAGTTATGTGTTAGTTGCTTCAAAAAATTTATTTACAGATTTGTAGAGAAAGAGCTGCGTAATTCCTTTTTAAGCCTTGTTGTGTTTGTACCTAAATTAGTTCTTAAATTTATTAGTTATTTAATTTATTTAAATATAAATTGATGTGTATTGGTGGTGCATTAATTGACCAAACCTGTGCGAAGAGGTAAATCGAGTCTTTTCGTATAAGTATAATAGTTGACGTGTTACGTGAATATCCGATAGTAGGGCTAAAGTACGAAACTTAAGTTAGCTCTCAAAAGGCATGTAGAGCAAACGAGAAGAATAACTACTTACTTTGTCGTATTTACTTAGCTCAAAAATATAACGTATTGTGCTATTAAAAGCCACATTAAGCTTTCTTCTACTGATCGAGTCACAGCTACAAAAGATTTCACATCCAAAGAGTAAAATAGGAATAACCAACGATTTAGCTAACATCAAGCGCGTTTTAATTGGAATACAAGACTGTGATACCCATACATTACGTAACACCCCATATACCCACATAATATGCAGCACTGATGTGCTTTTCCCAAGTCAACTTGCAATTAAAAGTAACCCCAAGATTCTTTACAGTCTCAATATAATCTCTTGCGGAGCTTTTCAACAAAATAGGTGAAAAATACGAAAGATCCAGTGGTTTCTTCGATATGACTAGGCTCTTCGAATTTTTAGCGTTTAAAAAAAATGTTAAGTTCAGACCAACGTGAAATTTCCCCAAGATCTTCATTGATAGAGCAAACTCGGTTCTGAATTAGACCAAGTGGACGGCTCATATACATTTGTTTATAATGGATGAAAGCTCATTTACATATAACGAGAACAATAAGAGACCAGGTACAGAACCTTGAGGAACAGCACTAACAGTTGGAAGAAAATCGGATATATTGTCATTGAGCTGAACTGACTGCATTCTGTTGTTTAGGTAGCATGTAAGCAACTTTACTGAACCTGATTAAAAGTGATATTATCGAATGACCTTTTTACATAAGATGTTGTGATCAACCATGTCCAATGCTTTCGAAAAGTCTAGGAGCACTAAGAAAGTTACTTTTTCTTCTTCTAATGCTTATCGTATACCGTCAATTACACTCAACAAGGCGGTAATAGAGCTGTGTTTCGTACAAAAACCAGATTGCTTTCATGTGAAAATGTTATTATTTTTAAGATATGTGCCAAAACCAGATTGCTTTCATGTGAAAATGTTATTATTTTTAAGATATGTGCTCATCTGTTTTTTCAAAATACACTCTAAAGCCTTAGCCATAAAGGGCAGAATTGAGATTGGTCTAAACTCAAAAGCTTTAGCACTGTTGGGAATAGGTTTAATTTTCGCTAATTTCTACTGAGTAGGGTAATCTCCTTTTGCTAAAATAGTGTTAAAAATTAAGGTGATAAAAGGCAGTATATTTGGTTAGAGTAGCTTTAAAAATATAGGGTGCACTTTGTATAACCCAATGGCATTTGACTTTATCGAGAATATACTTTCTACCACATCAGCACTATCGACCGATTTTAAACTAAAACTATTTATACTTTGATGATTATAAGAATAGGTTCACCAACAACTCAGTCAGACCTAACACGGACGAAAAGGGCCGATACAAGAAATTTCGGTTCAAGGAATTGCAATAAATGCCATCATTACTATCTGCCAAATTACACCTTGCCTTGCCAATATCTATGCAGTATCAATTGCTTCACAGCTGTCGACCACTTAAGCAGATGTTCAGCTTGCTCGCATAAACACAAGATTTGGCAGAATGATCTCTGTAAGCTCTATAGCGCTGCTGCATTAAGGAACGTATTTAACTAGTAAACCATAGATTGATTTTGTCCTTGATGGTTTTGCTTCTCAAGGCTACGTGTGTGTCTTAGATATTTAAAATATTTACATTTAAGAATTCGACTTGCTCACTGGACGACGACTTGTAGAAAATATTATCCAAAGGTAAGTTTCTACAATTCGCTTCCAACTGGTTATTATCCATGTTTCGAAAATCTCGATACACCAGAGTTTGAAAGCATGATTGATGTTAAAATTAAAAATTAGAAAAATGTAATACTGTTTTGAAAATGCAGGCGCAGAAGATCGTATAAGCAGACTTCGCTTAAATCACTTACAAGAAATAAATCTAAAAGCGTCGGTGTGCCGCCGGGATTGTGAATAGGAATACTAACATTTACTGCTATTAAGTTAAACATTTTCGTACTATTTTAACACAGATTGTAAAACCACCACCACTACGGAATTTTCTGTCCGAGCGATAGCCACGATAACCCATTAAGGAGCAGGAAGTATCATTCAAACCAATCCCTCAAATAAATTACGAAACTAGTCAATTTTTGGCAACAAACTTTGAGCATTGATATGGCAAGCCCGAAGGCTGTTTCGCTGGCTACTTAAAACTCGAATTACAGAACGCAGTGTTCAGTCTAGATTTTGCTGATTATTCTTCATCATATTACGAGAAAAAAAAATCAATTGGTGCACAAGATTAAAAAGTATTACAATTAATGAATGTGGATAATAAAAAAGAAAAGAAAAAGAGATAAGTAAATAAATTTGGGAAGGAAAGAAAAAGAGAACCAATAAGTTTAATACAATTAATTCCCATAATCAAATTCAATTAAATTTTATTCTAAATTCAAACAGAAAAGCAAATGCAAATAATATACCATTCGTGAAAAGTTTTATTATACTACATCTGTAGTCTGGCAACTTATTCTAACCTCGCGATGCAGTCAACTAATACAGCTGATCGGTTTGAATGACGTTTCACAAACACATCCCCTCGTGTAGTAAACGCAGCAGAAAACTGTTTACATTTTTTCAAGTGCAAAGCATGGATCGATTATGTTGTGATAAACTCTCTCGTATGTAAATATTGGTTGAATTCGTGGTATCAAAGCCGATTTTTTTTTTTTTGGCAAAGTGAATGAATGCTCTTTTTACGATAGATCGGCGTGTTGGCCGTGGTGTCGTTGTATATGCATAGAATCCTCAAGTAGAGGGTCGCGGGTTCGAATCCCTTGCAAGGCAATTCTCTGAAAAAGTCTTTTCATAGAATTTGTATGTAGTTATATGAAAATCCCGTCGGCGTCAACTCTGACATGAAAGCATAACACTGATGTTGGAGTGGTTGCTGCCTGGGCTAAATGTAACAAACTTACAACTAGCACTTACTAAGACCGACTGGTTGAGCATGCACTGCCTCGTCCCGTTCAGTTTGACAACCACCTCTGGGAAAAGTATCGAAATCAAACATACCTGAGTTTCAAAACTACTACACCACGCACCCGCGCCGTATGAATGGGTATTCATAACCCCTTGGTGCGCGCGTATTATAAAAAAAAATGTTAACACGTACTTTTTTATCATACGGTGGATTTAATTTTAGCATTATAGCGGAAGTGTGTGAATCGTTTGTCTGATGAGTACGGTAAATATTACGTAGTGCTAAAGCAATTATGGTGCATATATGATTCAAAATAGACTTTAAATTTTCATTTGGCAAATACGGAATGCCGAACATAAAAGCATCACATGCAACCAATCGATATTCATACGAGTTATATAGCGTTATCCGTGGTTAAGAGGTGGCTGTGGTGTAGTGGTATATGCATAGACTCCTCAAACAGAGGGTCATGGGTTCGAATCCCGTGCAAGGCAATTCTCTGAAAGTCTTTTCATGGAATTTGTATGTAGTTATATGGAAAACTGTCGGCGTCAACTCTAACATGAAGGCATAACACTGATGTTGGAGTGGTTGGGCTAAATGTAACGAACTAAAAACTAGCACGTACTAAGACACTCTGGTTGAGAATGCACTGGCTCCAGTTTGACAACCACCTCTGAGTTACAATACTACTACACCACCCTGGTGAAAAGCCAGTAAAAAGATATTCATATTCCCTTGGTGCGCGAGCGGAATTATAAAAAAAAAAAAATTTTTAAGTTTGGCGATATTGTGATTTATGAGTGCGTTCATTTCTGAGAGGTCAGTTGTTTTATCAGAAAGAAGTGATTTTAAGTTATTTCATTCGACGGAAGCGTTAGCCTGTGATATTTTAAGATCAGTTAATTCAGTTTTAATAGAAACAATATTGACATTCGAATTTAAGTGCGATTATTACTAATGCGTTACTCGATTGCTTATGGTATGTCGCAAATACTAGATTTAATTTCGTTGACTTCGAAGTCAATTTTGGCGGTGATTTTGCTTTCGGATTCGGTTAGTTTTTTAGATAACAATGAGATGATAAACTAACTTTGTTTACTAAGTAGTTCGTTCATCACAGTCTTCATTTCCGAATCGCCAGCCATGAATTTTTTTTCGTAGGGGAAAACAATGGAGCTTTCCGGCAAATCCGTCGTGTCTATCTTCTTCGTCCGAGATGTGGTCTGTTTTGGTGAGTTGGACATAAATGGGTTGTTGGTGTATTGGCTCGGGCTTGTGATTGTGATGGTGTCGTTACAACTTATGTGGAATTGGCACAGCGAAGCTCGGAATTTTATATATATGTATGTATTTTGATCAAAATTCCTATTTTGTTGTATTTTGTTTCATAACTTTGGTTGTTGGGGAATATCCCCAATACATCTAAGAAACTGCTATTCGCACCACAGTAACGATGATCCTTCGGAAATTGTTTTGTGATTAAATCTGGGGGCACAAATATTTCTGGAAGAAAACTAATTGGATTTCCAGAGTCAATCAGTGTTAATAGTATTGTAGAACTAAGCATGCTATCCTTGATAGTTCATATTCATTTCAAAATCGCTTAACCGCAGATTTGTCTCGGAGAACAACTGATTATCAATCAATTATCACCGCTATTTAATGGCTGGAGAATCATCACAGGCTTTTTGTTTTTACATTTCGTCGATATGTGACCTTCTTCTCTGTACCGAAAATAAGTGATTGGTTTCCTGGTAGAATCTATGTGTGTTTTTGCATATATGCCTTAGCACGCGGATAAGAATGTGGTGGTGAGGTGAACTTTGGGTACCTGTACTGGTAACTATCACAACAATTATTATTGAGCTCTTATATTTTCTCAGCGCTAATCTTAGCTCACACATGTCATTCGTATTATAAAGAATTGTTTTTTTAATCTCAACGTCAGAAATACCTTTTATAATGAATTGGGCTTGGTCTTCTTCTTCAATAACAGCGTGAGATGCTTTATCCTGCATAAACAGACAAATTGTTGTATGCATTCTTCTCTTAGCTTTTTTCTATTACGAAGACGTTCATAAATATCGCTTTTGTAACCACTTTACGAATTTATTGTATTAATACAATAGTTCTTAAAAATAATTTGGCCGTACCTGAGAGAAGCCTTTTGACATAGATAAACTTGGTCTTATTATCCATATCTACCATCACAGAACATTCTTCGAACTGTCCCACCCAATGTTGAATGGGAAAGTCTCTGAAATATAGGGTTTTCTAATAACGACTTGACAACTTTTTTTTTAAATAAAAGGCAAACCATTTGAGATATTTCAAAAAGTTTATTATTGGCTTAAAGTACAATCAAAACATTTATGAATGGAACTCGACTTCGTTCATATGGCCACCGCGGGCAAGTTTGCAGCGGTCGATCCGTTGGACCTAATTTTCAACGACTAGACCACACATTTCGGCCGAAACGGCCGTTATTTTGCGTTCAATGTTGGCTCTGATCTCTTCCAACGTCGTCGGCGTGTTGGCATAAACCAATGACTTAACGTAGCCTCACAGGAAATAGTGAAGCGGCGTTAAATCGTACGAACGAGGCGGCCAATCGACTGGGTCATGTCTTGTGATAACACGCTCACCATACTTACTCTTCAATAAATCGATTGTAGCGTGTGCTGTGTGGCTTGTGGCACCATCCTGTTGAAACCACATGTCGTTCAAGTCCATATCTTCTAATTCGGGTCAAAAATAATCGGTGATCATGGCGCGATAACGCTGACCATTCACAGTAACGTGACGATCCTTATCGTCGACGAAAAAATATGGCCCAATAACGCCGCCGGCATGCAAGCCGCACCAAACAGTTATTTTTTGTGGACCAATAACGCATATTTTGCCTATTAACAAACCCATTGAGCCAAAAATGAGCCTCGTCACTGAAGATGAATTTGCGAGTCCGAATATCTGTAGAAAATTTTTATAATTTGCGGACATTGCTCGTTAGTGTACTTTACCATGATGAGAATGTTGAGTTTACTGAATAAATTGACAGTGACAGTTTGATGATTAGTGAAAAAGTGCGCCTCACAATTTAAATCCAAAGCTGTCAAGTCCCTATTGGAAAACCCTATAGTACCTTGTGGATGGGACTGTACTAAGCTTGTCATCCATCAGTTGAAATTCTTGTAGTTGTTGATTAAACATCATTATGTCTTCCTTTTTTTCAGATTCTGCTTAGCCTCGACAACTCCTCATCAAGTGCATGTTATTCTGCACCTTGTAATTTACCTACCTCGTCGGATAACTGGTCCAGTTCTGGTAATGATTCGTCGGTTTCAAAATTGTCACTTATTATTCTGAAAAGCTTTTAATCCATCAGATATTGGATGGTCGATTATTTTTTCTAACGATCTGGAAGAGACGAGAAGTCAGCGCACCTATGGGTAAAAATGTTTTCCAAGTACGTTTTGATCTCGTCTTCCGAATTAAACTGCCTTCCGTCCGAATTTTTGTCTTCTGTAACCACTCTTTTCGGGTAAGCCTCAAGCGAATTCCACCTCAACAAAGGCTCATAGATCATTATGCGATTCATAACGTTTCTTTCACTGAATTCGTGAGAAACTGTTGTATGGCGATGTTAAGCCGCTGACCGATCTCCTGTGTATTCAAATGCCTGTGAGCGGTAACTGCAGTCAAGGTTTGATTGCCGTCTGTGGTAGGTGGACGTCCAGAGTGAACAGCATCAGGAAGGTCTGTACTTCCTGAACGAATGTGTGTAAACCAACACTGATAAGTGTCAGCGCGCCTCTGTCGCTTTGACACCTTTTTTAAAAGATTATGCCTAAAATGCACCTTATTAGTTTTTTTTGTAAGAACTCAACTGAATACACTAATAATACTTCAACATATGTAAAGTATAGAGACAGAAAGGAAGATGTTTGGGTTCAGTGTTAAATCTCGCTTCATGGCGTCCAACATATAAGGGCAAGATTAATTCTTATTGCAAGTTGGCTTGTTGTTGATTTCTATTTAACTATTCATCTTCCTTATTTTTCGTCAACTGAAAAATTTAATATCTTTTGGGTGAGGTTGAAGTTCGAACACCAAACCTTTCGATTTGGAAGACAGTCCACTAACATTTGAGCCAGGGCCACCTCCATTTAAACAAAAATATTGAGCACTTCAAATACGTCCGATCAAAACATATGCACTTTTTACCTCCGGAGCACAGAGAAAAGCCCAAAGGAAAACGCCATATTAGAATAACTTCTTTTTGAAAAATTCAGTTATGAAGCAGATTACGATACGTTACTTAAAGTAATTTTGAGTGTAATTATTGTTGTCCAATAGGAAATAAATTAAAAACAGTAATAAGAGTGAAAAGTTTAAACTGTGATATTAGGAGAAAATGGCATTATAAACTGTAAATTGTTGTTTGGTAGATCTGCTTTTGGAGGAAGAAAATGATTTTTGTATGTTAAATTTTCTTAAAAAAAAAAAGTTATATGAATCTATATGAAAATAGATTATTAGCGCAAGGATAGTTTTGTTTCGCATTTTAGTGCATCCACATGCCAAAAATATATAGGGTGATTCATCGTGAGGTTTGATTTTCAATAGGCTTTTCCTGACAGATCACGCGTGAATCCTATCAAACAGCCTAGTCATTTTTGTTTACTATCATTTGACAAGTCATCATAGAAAGACTCACACCATAACAGCGTCTTCAAATTGTTCAGCTGTATTACGAAATTCCGCATTCTGTGAGAAATGCTTTTCGTGGATTCGAGGTACTTACGGTGCGCATAATCGACCTACTGAAGCCACTATTGTCAATACCTTTCGCAAATTTGGGTCCCAGTTTACATAAGTGATATTCGACCGGTTAGACCACATCCAGCACATCCAGCACACACTGTAGCTGAGAGTGTATGCAAAGGCCGTTTCGATTCGATTCGCCGTCGTTCTCAGCAGCTTGATTTGGCGTATTCGACAACTTGGTTACATGAGCATCTCGGCCTAAAAGCGTACAAAATTCAACTTTCGCAAGAATTGAAACCAGGCGACTTGAATTTGCGTCATATTTTCAGTGAAATTTTAATCAGTTATGAAGCCCATTTCTGGCTCAATGGATACGTTAATAAACAAAAGTGCCGTATTTGGGCTGATGAGCAACCCGAAGAGTACCAAAAGCTACCATTACATCCATTAGAAAAAAAAACGGTGTGGTGTGGTCCATTGGTCCATTTTTCTTCAAAAATGAGGCAAATTAGAATATTACCGTCAATGGTAACAGTTATTGCACCATGTTAACAGACTATGTGCTTCCTTAAATTCAAGTACATGGTCTCGGTGAGCTCTGGTTTCAACAAGACGGCGCTACGTGCCATACAGCGCGTAAATCAATGGACTTGTTGAGAAATTATTTTGGTGACCACTTAATTTTGCTTCGGTAAATTTAGGTGGCCAATTTACTATATCGTGCTTAACCACACCTTTGGACTATTTTTTCTGGGGATATGTAAAATCTCAGGTCTTTAGAAATAAGCCAGCTACGATGGACGCTTTGGAAGCCAATATTATTCGTGTTATCCGCGAGATACCAGTCGATATGCTCGAACGAGTCGCCCAAAATTGGACCTTCTGAATGGACCACCTCAGATATTTACATAATATCATTTTCAGAAGGTAAATGCAATGAATTGTTCTTTCAACCGGTAATAAAAATTTTAATTTCACTTTCAAATTTATATGTTTTATTTTACATTATATATCAAATCCTACGATGAATCGTCCTTTACTTGGTTAACCGGTAGTTGTAAACCTAACAAATGTTTTGTTTTCTTGTCTTCTTTTTTCAAATTCCCCTAATCTTTGGAGCCTTACGGGCTACGCTGACAAAAACGATTTAGTTAATTCGGCAAAAAAAAAACATGTCAAAACGGAAAAACATATTCGTAGCTGTTTATCTTTGCACGAATTCGGCACTAATCGCATAGAAACCTCCTTAGTTAATTCCTTTGTAGGTCACAACAAAAAAGTTGATAGAAATTGTAAGTTATTGGAACGTGTAGGTCTTTTAGGCAAACAGGAACAAGCATTTCGGGGTCACATTGAAAAGCCAGATTCTAATTATCGTGGCAGTTATGTTAAAACAATTTTATACTTATCTATGGTAAGTATGACACATTAATAGAATCCCATTTATATCAGTGTTTAAGTGCACATAATCCAGTTTTTCCTGGTCTCTCAAGTGACATTCAAAATGATTTGATACATAGTATCGCTGCAGTGATTAAAGATGAAATTAAAGTAGAAATAAGTAAAACTCGTTTTGTGTCCACTATGATCGATGAAACACCAGACCTGAGCTGTAGAGAACACCTAAGTGCAGTATTGCGTTACTTATGGGATAAAGGAATAGAAAAAAGGTTTCTTGGTTTTTTTTTTTGACGTGAGTGAGAGTCGAAATGTAGGTGAACCCTTAAAGCACATTTTTAATATACTTGATATATACGGTTGCAAGGAAAAGTTATTCGGGCAATCTTACATTGGTGCCGCGGTTACGTCCAGGGAAGTGGATGGTGTTAAAAAAATGTTCTGGATGCATGTCCAATGCCAAATTTTATTCCTTGTTACGCACATGTTTTAAATTTGGTGTTATCCCGATCACTAGAAAATTTACCTGAGTTCAAAGTTTTTTCTTGGCAATTTAAACACTGTAGTACGCTCTTTAAATAAATCGACTAAACGTTTAAATATTTAAAAACAAATACCAAACAAACGCATGCCGGGAGTATCAGAAACTCGCTGGCAGTACCATTCACGAAAAATTAACATCATTATTAACTATAGATTTCAATAATATCGAAACTTTTAACCAAATATTAGACAATCCAAAAGAATGGGATAATGACGCACTTTCAAAATTTATTGTTTAAATTAGAAAGGTAAAACTTTTGTTTTCTACTAAATATGGCTTCCGAGATTTTTGCTAAATCGGATGTATTGTTTAATTTAATATAAAATAAACAAACGGATGTTGAAGTCGCTAAGCGAGAAATCGAGTGTTTTGAGCATTGGCTTTGCACTGAGTTTCTAAACAAATTTGATTACAAACCTCTACGAAAACGCCAATTACTCGATATTGATTTCAAGACTCAGTGCTAAGCACTTTTTGTAAAAATAAAGAACAATATTATATCCCAACTTAAGACACGATATAAATCTTTCACGGCTTTTTTTTTTTTTTCTTGGATTTACTGAATAAATCAAAATACTGTCATTTTGCACTATCACGCCCAGATGATAAAATAACTTCTCTAATTAATTTTTAACTTGGAATTTTTGATTTTACAGCTTTAAAAAACGAACTAAAGGTTTTCTATACTACATCTTCACTTCAATAACTTGACGTTCTATCAAAGCATAAACATTTGGGAATTGAAATATTGCGTGAAACATTTCCACAAATTTAAAAACAACGTGCTCTATTTTTAACACTCCCGATAAATGTTGGAGAGATCTTTTACCACATGAAAGGAATACATACATATTTAAGAAATTCTCAAGGAAAAAATAGCCTCTCTGATTGAGCATTTTTATTAATAGAAAAGCGACTCCTTTTAAAAATAAGAAGTAGACCTAACTTTTGTGAAAAGTTATTGCAGAATACGTTAAAAAAGATCGAAGAATAGACTTAGAGTACAAATAAAAAAAATCAGTTTAACAACACTTTTTACAATTTTTTCCAAATTTTACTATTTTTAATTTAAATTCCTACTTATCATTACTATTTTCTATTTTTAACTTTGTAAAACAATTATTTTTAAACTCGTTTTTATATACCTTACTTGTAAATATTATACATATATGTAATTTTTAATTTAATTTTTTATTTATGTATTTATTTATTTATTTATTTATTTAACAAAACGTCCTTTGTGAAATTCCTAATTTTTCTTATTACTTACTATCAATTTGCTTTAAGGTACCGCATTTGCATCAGCCAAAAAATGTTTCTTTTGAACCCACTTTTATGGTACTTTAGGTTCATTATAAGTTTAATCTTTAATGACGTGAAGTATAAAAAAATTGGCTTGAATTGCTTTATCGGATTTGCAATACACAATATAACTTGAGAAAGCGTTTGCAGGTGCATATTTTTTCCGACTTACCACTTAAAATTTTCCACACCACGCCACTGCTGGTTACAATTTTCACTTTTATCGATGTTTTAAAATCTCAGTTACTGACAAATAATCAAATTTAAATAGCCATTCCCTTTCAAACAGTGGGTACTTATCTAAGTCCTTGATGTATAGCCGTAATCTATATTCAATTGCTTCAATGTTCTTCGGGGCAACAGAAACCTCTGCAGGAACTAAAACACCTAAAGGAGAATTACTGTAAGCACTTAATTTGTTTTTAGGACTTATAATTTCATTTATTTTTTTTTATCCATAAACTTTCTGGAAACTCATTTCTGGCACTTAAGTTGTCAGGGAACGATATGTTCTAAATATAGGGTTTCTACGACCTGTGGTTGTTGTAGTTGCTCTGATAATCTCGTTTTCTTCTTACTCCGTTCCCTTCTGTGGAGCTCGACTGCATGTATTTGAGTTTTATACATCGTAATCTCATTTAGTTGAAGACAGTTGTGTTGCGTTATCTATAAGTTTATGGCAGTTTCTATAGCCTTCTTTAACGTGAGACCCTCCGTCTAGAGGAACCTGCTAGGTTAGGTCATCGGGTTGTTGTGGCTTCTGGAACCGAAGCCACTCTTCAATGCAGAGTTAAGCATTGATACTTTGAATTTGGAGTTCTCTTTCTAGTGAGGATCCTTTTCCGGATCGCTTGCGTTTTTGTCGAATGATACTGCCCTTATTGCCACAAGTTTGGCTGCCAATATCTCCACCAGAGAGACACTGCCGTACTCCACCTGGCGAGAAGATACCGTTGCCGGTTCCTATCTCATCTCAGGTTCATCCCTGTGATGGATTTCGAGTCTTTTAGCATTTGGTACCTGTCGCATCTCTTTCTGCTTGGAAAAATACAGATGAATGGTATTTCAAATTATGGGGTATAATGTAGTCCGTATGGGAACATAGATCCAGTTCACTTGTGAGGATCGTGAGAAAAAACGTTTCGGTGGCCATAAGTAATACTTTTTGGATTCGGAAATATTTCGTTAATAACTAGGGTTCACAGAAGAGGTGATAACACTCCTTGACACGTTTAATATTGCCGGTAGGCGTCAGACAGTCCACTCATACGGACGGTATGTGTGTTGAGGCAAGCTCGAGCAGCGGTTTTCTTGACCGCTCATAACTGACTCTCTGCTCATCATTTCTTAGGAGCGTGGAAATAGATAATTTATTATAACATTTTACAACTATACAAGTTTTAGTTCCGTCTTCATTATTTTACATCAGGTTATCCAATGTGCTTGGATAAGGGCGGATTCAATGTCTTCCTTACTCACAAATTAGACAAGTTTAGTGCTTGCCGCCTTAATATCATGATGATTTATTTATACGTACTATCTTTATCATGGCAGTTCCCATTCACTCTGGAGGCGACTGTGAAAAATCTGATCTTCCTCGAGTTATCCCGAACCGACCCTTTAGGTGGCTTTGCATAGAAGTGGCTAAATTTAATCACTTGCTGTTAAGCTCGGGATTAATTAGTCGGAGAATAGTTTTATCCTATCCTTCGGTATGTAGGGACCCGGAATATCCAACTGCCCTTTAGGTTTGATGAGGTTCAGGAGTGCTTTCTTATTGACAATATGTACTTCTGCTTTTGGCCATAGTGCTTTCGTATAGCTGACGAGTACTCTCCACTATTATGGGGTAGTTATAGAGTCGTACTACATTAACTTGAGTCCTTTCTGGGTACTAAGCTATCCAAAGAGCGCGATAATCTCAGCAGTGTTTACAGCAGCAATCGTCTGTTCTGGAAGTTTCCGTTGGCCTCGGCTGTGTTCTTTTTGTGTCACTTAACCGTCCTGTTTTGGAGCTGCCAGCAACCGGCCCAGGTTTAGAGAAGTCCTTTCCTGCGGCGATTGATGGTTGTAACAATACATACAAATTCCATGAAAAGACTTTTTCAGAGAACTGCCTCGCACGGAATTCTAACCCGTGACCCTCTGCTTGAGGAATCTATTCATATATCACTACACCACGGCCACCCCCTATGGTCTTTAGTTCCTGTATTGGCTCAACAAAATGGTTTGTTAACCTCATGTCTCAAATTCGTATCTCGAGACAATTTATATCTCAATGACAATTAGCAACATTCACGAAGAAGAATATCAGCTATAGAAAATAATAACCTGTATGAAAACAGCTGTGTTCTAAAAATAAGCATAGCAAAACATTATGGTTTTTGACAGGTAGTCAAATAAACAAATACCATTTAAAATCTTTTAAAAGCTTTGCAATTTTAAAAAAATTATTGGAATACCATATAATTCATTCTTGGAAAACCACTCTTATTGTCATCTGTTGTTAGAAACCAAGGTAAAACATTATAAATTCCTTTTTTCTAGTAGAGTAATTTCTATTAACATGAGTCAGAGTACACCAAAGTAAGCGTTTTCTAAAATCCTCGATAAATGGTGCCAATATTAGAGATAAACCACCAATAAAAAACGATTTTTTTCTTAGAATTTACCTTATAATCATTCTTCAAATTATTCTTGACGAATTAGCAGACATCCTGTTTAATAGATCGTCTTTAACAAAATAAAACTTTGATCTTAGGAAATTCATGATAATATCTTACTCGTACAAAAAATGCTTGGAAAATACAGATGCTCAGCAAACTTACCTCCATAAAGTTTCTTCGAAATACACCAATTTAGTATCACCCACTCTGACAATGGTCATATTATGTCACCAGTGATAGTAGCTCTTTAGCACTTCCACATAGAAAAACAAGAGGAGTTGACTCCCGCCCTCAGTCTAAATGGTTGCAGCTTAATAATAATATTTCTGATAGTCTTACTAAAAGCAGTTAATAAAATACTCGTATAGCCGAGGTAAAGCTTTTAGTAACCTAGCGACAGTTTCATTGATTTGTTCGATTGGATTATGAATACCTGATGAGCACCCAAAAACATTGAATAAGTTAGGCCATCTTTAAGTTCCCATAGTACACTGTATTCGAAATGTTTTGCATATACAATAGAAATTTAAAATTGTACGATTACTATATTTACTAACCAGTCATATACTTTATCGTATCCAGGACTTAGAGTAGAAAATGGTCAAGATAATGTTAACCAACATGGTTATAGTGCGCAAGATTGACGATGAGTTGTACAACAGATAGGTTGGATATTTAGGACACTGCCATGACAACCCACTAGGAGGACACATTGAAATAAGGAAGGCTTTCATTATAGTGGGAGACAAATACTTTTGGGTTAAAATGAAGGCGCATATAACCAAATAGGTTAATAGTTCTTCAGTTTGCGAAACTTGTTAATGACAAACCACCTAATTTTATTACAAAAGGAATAGGAAGATTGCCATTGTGGGAAATGATTAGCGGGGATTTGATTTATCTGCTTCCATCTGAGGGTTGCAAGCAACTTCGAGCACTTATATCCATGCTTTATTATGACTAACTGCATTTGATATTAAACATATACTGCCGAGTGCATTCGCCATTTGTTACCTGTATGATAATGTTGTTTTGATGGGTTTTGTTAGCTGCATGATAATGTTGTTATGATGCGTTTTTTTTTTTGCTGCATAATAATGTTGTTTTGATGCGTTTTGTTTACTGCATGAAAATATTGTTCTGATTAGTGAGTGAGATAATCATTACGTTCCTTAGCTCTCTCCTGCGTTAAAATAAAATGTCCTCATTCCTAGGTATCTAGACTTGAATTCGGCGGACTTTAGTTTTGTATGCTTGTTCGAAATTTCTACGGCGGTGTTTAATTTCCTCTTGTAGTTATCGGTATGTATATATTTTTACAAACAAGTATTAAATATACAATAATTAAAATTAAGGTTATTATTGTTAGAGAAAAATATAGAGTGAATTTTAAAGGATATTCCTTAATTGGTGCTAGAAATTTATAGATCTTTTGTATGTTTCTAAATTTATAATTAAATCTAAATGTAAAAATCTTTTACACTTTTACTTGTTTCTTTTGAGGAGTATAAAATACATTTTTTGTTTCTTGCTCATGCTTTTCATATGTTTTATTGGTTTGTTAATACTGTAGTTGTATTGAATTAGATGTGGACCATTATTGTCCACTATTATACTACCATGATCTGAGAGTTGTAAAGTAGAATTATTTTATTGAATAATTAATCATCCAATTTTGTTTTTGAATTACATTTTTACTAAATAAAAAAAAAATTGTTTTTAATAATGGAAATCTTTATTTGGACCTCTACAATTGTCCTGGATGGTCTCCTGTGGTTCCACTCTGTTCGAGTCGAAAAGCTAAGCGCCGAAAGTTTTAGCCTGTTGGTGCGACATGATTAGGAAATCGACGTCGAAATTCACGGGGCGCGCACAAGGGACTTATGAATGTATAATATCTGTCAATTTGAGATGTACACAACATCGTTAGTGAAGCTCTTTAAAATATTTGAATAAAGAAAGAATCTTAATTGCTGTAATAGTAAATCTATAGTGAAAAGTGCCCTAAGTCACTGCATTTCTCAAAAATCTGGTTGAGTTATCATTACTTTCATTTAAATATAACGACATACCACAACATACGATGAACAAAGAATTGAAAATGCAAAGAACACCGCCAAATAACAACAACAATAGCATTATGTCGCCGATATCGATACCAACGTCTAAATGGCGTATTGTTGATACAACACCGTAGTCTCTGCAAACAAAGACCAACAACCAACAACAAAAATCGATTTTAAACATGCCAATCCTAGACCTTAAACTGATGATCGAAGGAACCATGGCGTTGGTCCTAGGCGAGAAATTAAGGAATGTAGCAACTAAGTCAGATTTAGCTGACATATCCGCCAAAATGCAAAAGTTGCGCACTGAAAACGCTGCGCTGAGGGGTAAAATGCTGACCATGGAACAGAACATCGAGTGAAATAAGTATTATAGTGCATATGCCAGCACAGCCGGGATTGGACCCTGAGGCGACGGCTAACGAAATGTGTCTGGAACTCTTCC
Organism: Volucella inanis; assembly: GCA_907269105.1. Lineage (NCBI taxonomy): Eukaryota > Metazoa > Arthropoda > Insecta > Diptera > Syrphidae > Volucella > Volucella inanis. Next base: position 118,695,535 of record OU026153.1, on the reverse strand, counting down.
ATACGACAAACTAATCGGCGATTGCAGATACGCGATCGGTACGGTCAAAAAACAACATCACAAATGTAATTGTAAGAATGCGGAAGAGAGAAGATGTGGGACGCATATTAAAATCAGCAATTAAGTAACGTGGCACTGATGTTTCTATGCACAAAGATTATACAGATTCATCATAGAACATGAAAAGGCAGAGGATAATTGAGAGATCCAAAATAAAAGTGACAGGAGATGACGAATTCTCAACAGCGCTTCTCAAACTAGCGAAAATACGTGTCAAAGTCGTTTTTAATTGTAATGCCGTCTGTCATTTTAAAAATAGTACTAAGAGAAACAGAAATAATAAAAATTCCGCTTTATATCAGACAAAAAACGAAGAGAAACTGCAAGAACAACATGTTGTCAATATTGGTGAAATCGAACAAATCATATAAGAGTTCTACCACCATGCACAATAAAACGCCCTGTAGAGGAAATAAGAAGCCGTGGTTTAATAAGAAATGCCAAAGAGCTAGAGATTCTTCGCTACGCGTGATGAGCATGTCGGGCGATCGACTACCAAAAATAGTGGCTCTACATACAATACAAAACCAAACGGCATGGTATCAAGAATGGATGGATCAAGCCTGCGGATATGGCCTTGATTTGTACTTGGGAGGAAGGAACTGGAAAAATGAGTTAAACCAACTAATAGAAAGAAATTCCTAAGTGAAGCATCGGGATCGCTACATCGCGCTGTGTTTTGTCGGTTAAGTCATTACCTGGGGGTCAGAAACTATTTCAAAGATATCCATTCAATTCAAGAAACTGAAACAATGATGTTTAAACTTCGGGGAGAACTACTGAACCTTAATTTCATTCCACATAGAGTTGATCAACCAATCCTATGCAGCATGTGCAATTTGTCAGAAAGGAATGATACTCTACATTTCATCGGCAAGTGTTCAATTCTGAGTGAGACAAGAAGATACTTTTTTGGAAAAAATATCCTGGGGGAAGATGAAAAAATAGCAGCACTCAACGAAATGGATGTTAAGAATTTATTTATATACTGAAAAATCGCTTTGAGATATATTGAAAATATTATTAGGGAGAACTTCTAAAATTATGCGTACATTTAATTTAATCTTAATTAATAGTAATGATGTCATACTAGCAGACGGCAAAGCCACGCAAAACAAATTTCGTGCGGTTTGCTAAGAATTGGCGTAACTTGTTTTATTCCATTGTTATTATTCCATTGGAACATGCTTTGGAAAGCTACTGTCATTGTACGTCATTTCAGTATATGTCATTCATTTGAAGCGTAAACAACAATAATTTTTTTTTCACTCAACTATGTCGAACTTTGTGCCTGAAAAAGTGTTTTTGCGGAGAGTTCTTCTTCATTACTTTAATATGAAGAAAACTGCTGCCAAAAACCATCGTATTTTGGTGGAAGTTTACGGTAAACATGCGCTAGCTGAGCAAACGTGCCAAAATTGGTTTGCACGATTTAAAAGTGGTGATTTTGGCTTGGAAGACGATGAACGTCCTGGGCAGCCAAAAAAGTTTGAAGACGAAGAACTCGAAGCATTACTCTATGAAGATTGTCATAGCCATTTCAAAACGTTTAGGAGCAGCTGGATATATTCAAAAGCGAAGAAATTGGGTTCCACATGAACTCAAGCCGAGAGACGTCGAAAGGCGGTTTTACATGTCCGAAATGCTGCTGGAACGCCACAAAATTAAGTCATTTTTGCATCGGATTGTAACTGGTGATGAAAAATGGACCCGACAACCCCAAGCGCGAAAAATCATATGTGAAACCCGGCCAACCAGCCAAATCAACGGCAAAGCCGAAAATATAGGTGAAACCATCAATGGACAACACTACCGAACACAATTAATCCGTTTGAAGAGAGCAGTAGCCGAGAAACGCCCGGAATATGCGACCAGACACGAGGCAATAATTTTCCACCATTCATTCTTGGCCGCCAAGCCGGCGCAGTTCTTTAGGGATGGGATCCACAAATTGCCAGAAAGATGGGAAAAAGTCATAGCTTCAAATGGGAAATACTTTGAATAATACTATTGTACATGTTTTTTTTAAATAAACGGTCAAATTTTGAAAAAAAAACCGCATGAATTAAAATGTATACTCAATATAATATGTAAAGATATAAAAATTCCAATCTTATCTAATCTAAGAATCTAAATCACAAGGGACTTAATTTACCATTAAGATGTTTGCACATAGCGATGGCGAAGGGAGGGAAAAGAGAGAGATACCGATGTACGTTGATTTTAAATGTTTGCAAGTTATAATGAATAGGAAATAATGAGATGAGCAGGGCATTCCATAGGCGGGTTGTACGGCTTAATAAATACTCACGATATTTCAAAGTACGTCCGAAGGTATGGTTGAGAATGTACTGCAGAGATAGCGAGACGTGTGTTACGGTCAAAAGTTTGAAGGGACGCTACCGACAAATTCGGTGGAGTACACTGAAAATTCTACACAATATGGTGAGACGTTTCACCGGTGTTCGAGGGGGTCGAATGACTGACATTGGGGACATCGAATATGTATTCATTCCAACGTAAGCTGTCATTCAAATACACACCGGGAATGGAATTTTTTTTTCGATTTCAACGTTGCAAGTGTCATTCATGGATAGATTTTCCTTTAACAAAATCATACAGCACTGTATCCTTGAAGCATTAAGTTCCACCCAATTGATTATGCTGATAAGGGGCAGACTAATGTGACTGCCACAAAAAAGTTGATTTTTGGAAATTTTTTGAAGGAAAAACTACTGCATCAAATGTTTTAAAATTTTGAGGAATTCAAAAGAAGTAATTAAATTTTCAGCGAGTTATTCGCTATCTCCTAAGGTATTTCACTGCTTCTGTGATTGCGGCCTTCGCCGTGACTGAAATCAAAAAAACAAAAACATTATTAAACTAGAAGGTATTGCCTATACAACGACCCATAATTTGATTAATTTACAAAAAATTTACAAAAATTTTGCCCGAAAATTTGATGGATTTTGCCCTGCCAAAATTACATTTTTCATACAATTGAAAAACTGGAGGGTTATTCTTTAGAGAAATATACATGAAACAAGCAAGAAAAATCAAAGCGATCGGTTAATTTGTGTTTGAGTTACAACTGCAGCGAATCATTGTTATAAGCAAATAAAAATTAGAGCTAATTAGAGCTAATCTGCTGTTCCAGGTTCATATATTTCACTTTCTTCTCCTTCAAAAAGACTACTCGTAGTCTTGCTTCATCTTTATTAGCGACATAATCTCTTGCTGCATATTTAACTATCACTCCCATCACATTAAGTATTTTAAAAAAAGAAGAATATTGAAGTAGCAAAGTAATTTGATAATTCGATAGTTTTGAAACCCCTGTGGAAGTGTTTCGAAACAAAGTGCCAAAGTAAACCATTGTAGTATAATGGTCACAATAAAGTTAAATGTGACTTAGTGATAAACGAAAAATCTCTAAAGAGAAGACCTATTTAAGCAATTTCTGTATACCTGAAGGTCAATAATGGAAACATGAATCGTATTCTAATAGCGTACGATAACGATAGAGCCCAAACAATAACTCTAAGAGACCACGTAGCAAACATAATTTTTTGATCTTTGAACGGCTACTCTTCGAGATATTCATTTGAAAGCTTAGTATGTTTTTTTTAAAGGTACCGAAGAAAATATCAAAAAAAGGTGTGCCTCTTAATATACGAATTAAATTTAAAAAGAAAACGAATTTAAAACTTAAGCGGGTATGACTACTATAAATCAAACACGTAATTTACAATGTTGGATCAAAGATATTTATTTCTGATTTATTAAATAGTTACCATTGTTGGGGGTGGCCGTGGTGTAGTGGTATATGCATAGACTCCTCAAGCAGAGGGTCGCGGTTTCGAATCCCGTGCAAGCCAATTCTCTGAAAAAGTTTTTCATATAATTTGTATGTAGTTATATCCCGTCGGCGTCAACTCTAACATGAAGGCATAACACTGATGTTGGTGTGGTTGCTGACTGGGCTAAATGTAACAAACTCACAACTAACACGTACTAAAACCAACTGGTTGAGGATGCACTAGCTCGTCCCGTCCAGTTTAACTACCACCTCTTGGAAAAATATTGAAACCAAACATACCTGAGTTTCAAACTACTACACCACCCCCCCGCGCCCTGGAGAAAAGCCAGGAAAAGGGTATTCGTATCCTCTTAGTGCGCGCGCGGTATTATAGTAATAAAAAAAAAGAACATGTGGTTAGACTCGTGGGCATACAACATAATAAATGATTTTTTGGCGGTGAACACTTGACGCTTCATGTTTTAAGTGGGTGTCTAAAGACCTGCCCTCATTACAACTACAATTATGTAGCCAACGCATAAGTTAAATTTTTCGGAAAATAGGATAGATGCCAATGGATGGCATCCAATATTTGTTGGATGTTGTATTTAGTCAACCATTTACCTCATGAGATTTTAGTTTCCTGAAAAAAAGTCTTCCGATCCCGGCTGGTATTGAATCCTGAACCGCCCATTTGGGAAGAAAATACACTACCAATTGAGCCACGGCCACCCACCTTAAGCTTAACATACGGTGCCGTTCCCGTTCTACAGCCGAACAGTACGGACTTGAGTCCGGGAACAAATATGAAAAGCAGAGAGTACTGTGGCTGTACTGTGAGAGCTTTTGTGTTAACTTTTAATGCAACTTTTTCCTAACCTGAAAGATTTATTTCGCGACCTTTTAAAAATTCTCAGAGGCTACGCTTTCTGCAAGCACATAGTTAATCTATTCGATTATTCCACAAAATTGCTGTGGACAGAGAACTGAAGTAACATTTACTGCTTATTCAACATATCATCGGTAAATGTGTATCAATATTGTTACAGCAATATATAGGAAATTTTTATCGCGAAGCAAGTCCTGTGGAACGCATTAACTACATCAATAAAACTTCCTATAAGACCTAAATTTATAAAAAAAACTAACTTACTACAGTTAGTCAAGCTCAACATGAAGCTTAATGAGCTTCAGCGCGTTCAGTTCAGTTTTTTTTATTTTACTCGTATTTTTGGATTATTCTTGGTTAATATTTTTTTTCTTTCTTAAACTATTGAAAATTCATGTCTTATTTCATAATTATTTTCTATTTATACGTCTAAGTAACGTCAATTATTTATTCATCTTGGTTCTGCTATAAATGTAAATGCTTCAATTCCCCCCCCCCCCCTTTTTCTTTAAAATATAGTTCGTTGCCATCAGGATTGTATGTCTCTGGTTGGAAGGTTAGTTATCCTTAAGAGAAGTGAAAGCTAAAGTTATCATCTTCCGTCCCTAAAGATCCAACCACATTCCTTTTTTGGCATGAAAACAGTCTTGGGCACAAGGAAAGTTTACTTTTTATTTTGTTTGCAGCTTAGTTCTGGTGTCATTGCGTTAGATGGCATGTCTAAAAGACCAGAATCAAAACACAGCTGACGCGCAAGGTCATTAAAGCTAAAGTGCGTGGTGTACCAAGGGCCACTTTTTTTAACGGAAGATTGAGAGAGAGTGCAGCTCATGAGTATCAAGAGGAAGAAAATTTATCAATGCATCTAGGGCGGAGTCAGACATGGAAAGCCCCCATGCAGCCGAGAGACCGTTTTGTTGAATCTGGTCAAAGCACCATTGACGTATTTTAATCAAAGCTTATACCACCAGACAACCGACGAATAATAGTATGATTGGTATTATCATAGAAGTGCAGATCCAGATCACCCTTTTCGGTGACGGGCCCCGTGTCTTGCCGAGTTCTTCTTTGCACTGCCAGGAGACCAACAGCGTCTTGGGGGCTTTCGACATAACGTGCTTAGTCTATAGACATTTGTTTTTAAGAATGACACCCAAATACTTACCTCTGAATAACCAAAAGCAGAAATGCTCGATGAAGAGGAGCAAACTTCACCCAAACGCTGGTCCAAAAAAAATTTCTAGTAAACATATTACTACGTTGCTTTTTATAAGTTTTGTTGATCTGGTTGCTGTGGTTCTTCACACATATATTGCGCGTAGAATCTCTTTGGCTGACAGCTGATTTCTACTATCCCATCACGATCGCGTTAAAATGTAGATTTAAAACCCCTTACAACACGTCATGAAGCTGGTGATATATTATTTCTTCATCAGCTTTAATATCATTTTTTTATTATGTATTAAATAGAAAGTTATTTAAAAGTTCGGTTGTTCGTTCAGGTGTAGATAAAAACATAGTAAGCTTAAAGTTCAGATGGGAAGCCGGTTTATCGTAAAACAGTAAAGTGATTACAAAGTACAATAGTAAAATGAACGTTAGGTACTATTATATTTTTGTTTATTTAATTCCACTCTTAAAATTTTATTAAATCTCATATAAGACCGAGTCTATTATTACAGCAATCTCTAACATTTTCATATTCAGATAACCTCAAAACCGCATGTACTTGTAAAATAGAAAAATTTATGTCACAACTATAGGAAGATCTGCATCGTCTTACATCTTATTGTGAGTCGTGAGGCTCCTAAATTGTCTTTCCACAGTTGCATTATTTGACTGTATAATCCAGATCTAAGACTTAGCGACGAACAAGGAAGACTAGTCGAGAATCAGCTCATCATCGACATTATCCCTCAGTTCCTAACAATAGGGTCAACAGATCATCGTTTTGATAGGACTCAGAGTTCTTACATGTTGGAAAGTTTGAACTCTCGAATGGCTTGTAGCCAGTACAAAACATAACAAAATTATGGTCCAGAGCTACTACATGCTGGTCACTAATGATCTTCCAATTGCAACCAGAGGAGTAATCTTTCTACTAACGACAACGCTCAGGGAAAACTTCATAGATTTGATCAAAGTTAAGTGCAAGCCAACTTCCACAGCAAAGATTTATCCATCATAGAAATAAAGGAGACATCAATGGGCAGCCAAAATCTATACGCCAATATGGCAGCGGCGGAGGAACTGCAGGAGGGAGGCGGGAGAATTACGATTGGTGCCAGTCTGGACTGATTCGAAATGTCCATGAACTTGATATTACTGACGTAAAAGAGCGCAAAATGAAACGCAAAAATGAGCGGTAATATTTATGGCATCCCAAGTAGACTTGCCTATAACTATAATTATGAAGCTGATAGAGCCTATCATACTGCATGGATGCGAAATCAACTGAACAAACTGCTAATCGGAAGAAGTGTAAATCCACATTCAACTCCATATGCCTCCTGTTCTTATAGTGTTTAAAAAATTAGGATTATATTGCGAAATTCGACCTTGAAGTTGGAGAAGCAGGCACATCTAAGGTGGGTGGCCGTGGTTAAAGTGGTAATAGACTAGCTTTCAAATCGAAAGTTTGAAGGCTCGAATCGCAACCTCGCCCGAAAAACATTAATTTTTTCAGTTAGCAAAAATCTAGTACGGTGCAAAGTTGACTAGAAATCAACAACAAACCAACATCCACTAAGAACTTAGTCTTCCCATTAAATGTTGAATGCCACCTATGTAGCCCAAATATCTTTCGTTCTCTATATATCCCGTTTTCAAAAAAAATCAACACATGCTTAAGCATTTTAACTGTATTCATACCTACTTGAGTGCTAAGTTCTTAAAAAAAAAAAAATAAATATATAATAAAAAGTGAATCCCAGAAATTAAATTTACAAAATCTCTGTAACTTGAAATATTTTCTAAATACTCAATATGATGATATGAACAATAATTCAACCGTCGCAGTGGATGTTTTAAGCTCTCCTCGCATCCCAGATCTATTTAAAGACATCTCACTTTCTGATGGTAGTCCGCGGTTGCTTATTGATTTAGTAATGTTGAAGAAATCTTATCTCTACAACCCCTAAATTAACATAGATACGCATATAAAAGACCTATTATGAAAGCAATTAGAGATAAAAAAAATCGGCCAGGTCAACGAGGCCTTAAATATGTACGGTAGTTTTATGGACAGTGGAAATGGAAAACGATGTAGTTATATATGGCATTATGCGGATAAACGAAACGAAATCAGTCTAATAAGATGTAAGATCTATTGAAACAATATC